>CM019075.1:78325489-78330489 GCA_009667805.1 Leptobrachium leishanense
CTATCTATCTATCTGTATCTATCTATCTATCTATCTATCTATCTGTATCTATCTCTCTATCTATCTATATCTATCTATCTATCTATCTATCTATCTATCTGTATCTATCTATTTATCTATCTATCTGTATCTATCTATTAGGGATGTGCACCGATTTTTTTTTCGATTCGATTCGATTTTTAGAATTTTTAAATTTTTAGATTCGGCTCGTTTCGACTGCTTTCTGTTTCGATTCGGTTCGGCTCGATTCGGTTTTCGGGTACATTTATTTTTCGGAATATCGACCATTTTTCGTATTTTCGGGTCACTTTACTAGGTTTCTGTATCGACTTTTCGTTATTTCGGAAATTTTCGTTTTTCGGAATTGTACATGGTTTTCGACATATCGCCCATTTTTCGTTTTTTGGAACTTTTCGTTTTTCAGAATTGTACATGGTTTTCGGCATATCGCCCATTTTTCGTTTTTCGGAACTTTTCGTTTTTTCGGAACGTCTGTTCTCGTTTCAAAGCTGTCTAACTCTATTGGTTTTGATGAAAACTACTATGGTTTACTTTTTTAATACTACTTTATATATTTTTTATAATAAATTTTTGGTTTGTTTTTCGGATCCGATAATTCATTCTGTCGATACGATAATTCTGGCGATTCTATCATGTTTTTTTAATTAACCCTTTCGCTGCTGAGGCTTTTCCCGCCTCTGTGCTGAGGTCATTTTTACCGGTTTTGCTCATCATGTTTAAACGTGTTTTGAAGATTATTTTAGTATATGACCCAGACATATTATATATCGTTCTTTCCGTCAGACTCGGCAGATTCATAAGATGTCATTATTATATGTATACGTCATTTACTGTCTTTATATTATAACAAAAAATGCAATAAAATATGATTTTTCAATAATTTACAATGTGTAAAGTGTTTTTTTTTCACATTTTAACATGCGAGAAATTGCGGTTATATTTTGTATGGGGTGCGCTTGTTAAAAAAATTAGAGATGGGGTCTCGTTACATTTTTTTTTGGGGAAAATAACAAAATTTTTAACAAACTCACCGCATACAAAAATTGTTAGTGCAGCATCATTGTTCACATTATAATTGAAATGGGAACAATATTGCTGCATTAACAAACCAAAAAAAAGAAAAAAAATTGTTTATTTTTTTTTATAATTTTTTTTAAATATCTTTTTATTTTTAATTTTTTTACAAACGTTTTTCATATTCGTGTTTGGTATTGTTGGAACGGCCATGCTCTGGCCGATCCAACAATACCAAACTTTAACTCCTAGCTGCCACGGATCGGGAGATAGGGGGTTCATTGGAACCCCCTATCTCCACCATTGGTGGCAACTAGGGGTTAACTCCAGGACTGGCGTCATCGTGCTATGCACGATGACGCCAGTCCTCAGGGGGAGTTCCCGGAAGCTTGGCCGACATCCGACATCCTCATGGATATGCCCCAGCTCCTCATGGATATTGCCCCAGCACCTCATGGATATGCCCCAGCTCCTCGTGGACATGCCCCAGCTCCTCGTGGACATGCCCCAGCACCTCATGGATATGCCCCAGCTCCTCATGGATATTGCCCCAGCACCTCATGGATATGCCCCAGCACCTCATGGATATGCCCCAGCTCCTCGTGGACATGCCCCAGCTCCTCGTGGATATGCCCCAGCTCCTTGTGGATATGCCCCAGCTCCTCATGGATATGCCCCAGCTCCTCATGGATATGCCCCAGCACCTCGTGGACATGCCCCAGCTCCTCGTGGACATGCCCCAGCTCCTCGTGGACATGCCCCAGCTCCTCGTGGATATTGCCCCACCACCTCGTTAGTGCAGCATCATTGTTCACATTATAATTGAAATGGGAACAATATTGCTGCATTAACGAACCAAAAAAAAGAAAAAAAAAATGTTTATTTAATTTTTATAATTTTTTTTTAAAATATATATATATCTTTTTTTTTTTTTAAACTTTTTTCACTGTAGTGTTTGGTATCGTTGGAAAGGCCATGATCTGGCCGATCCAACCATACCAAACTTTAACCCCTAGCTGCCACGGATCGGGAGATAGGGAGTTCCAATGAACTCCCTATCTCCACCGTTGGTGGCAGTTAGGGGTTAACTCTAGGACTGGCGTCATCGTGCTATGCACGATGACGCCAGTCCTCAGAGGGAGTTCCCGGAGGCTTGGCCGACATCCAAGATGGCGGCCAGCTCCGGGAAAGGATCACGAACCGGCGCTTTTCAGCGCCGATTCGCGATCCAGCTCCCCAGGGGTTAATGCCAGGCACCATTTGGAAGGGCAGGCTGTGCCCTTCCAAATGGTACCTGGGTTAACCCCCGCAACGCCGCCGATCGGGAGGGAGAGAGGTCCGAAGGACCTCCCCCCCTCCCTTTCAGGCGCCTCCTCCGCACATGCTCTGTCGCGATGACACCTAATTTCACCGGCGGCGGTTCCGGATGCTGGGCTGACATCGAGGATGTCAGCCGGCACCGGGGGGGCCAGCGATCGGCCGGAAGCCGGCCGAACGCTGACCCCAAAGGGAGGACGCGCTCAGCGCGTCCTCCGCATACTAGCAGCCATGCGGAGGACGCGCTGAGCGCGTCCTCCGCATCGAAGTGGTTAACAGTGTGGAAACCAAGCAATACATAATTAACTTATTAACGTAAAGCAACGCACACAAACAGGAAAATATAGAAAAAATAGAAAATTTATTTACAACATGGGGAAGGGAAGGGAAGGAACATGCCAAGGATGGCAAACTGCCCAACAGGGGCACAAACAACACAAACAAACATACAATGGCGGCCATCTTCCAAGCCAGGCGAACATCTTGTTCAGAGTATTGGTTCACTCACTGGAGAATTACTGGCATTTGAGGAGATGTTGGAGCTGGTCCGCATCTTTGATTACAAAGATTATGACTGCAGTAAGGGCCCTTACGGCAGGAAGAATAATTTTAGAAAGGATCGTATCATTGACAAGCTACGCGCACCACCATCCTGGAGGTGTTTGGGAAAGACGGGACGAAGGACCAGATCAGAAAACGCTGGTCCGACCTCAAAGCAGGCGAGCAGGAGCAGCTGAGGCACATCCGTATTGAGTATTGTCTGTCTTACTGCCGCTCCAGGATGTCCGCGGTGTTGTTCAGGTGCTCCCGCAGTTCCTGCAGCAGTTCCTGGATGGCATCGAGTGTTCTGACTGCCAGGCGTAGCTCGCCAATCGCCTCCTGATTGCTAGGTCTGGCTTCTTCTATATATCCAATAAATGAGAAAGAAGGAAAGTAAAGCAGGTTTCTATTTTTGACTGAAAGTCTTGAAAAAATATAACAGTAATATATACCAGTGCTGGCGGCCTCCTGAGGCTCCGACTCCTCTGACTCCTCCCCCACCGTCAGCATATCCGGTGCTATATCTAAGAAATTAAAGAAATAAAAAATACAGTAAACAACAAAACTGATTTATTTTTGAACAAAAGTCGATGCAAAATACAACAGTGAAAAAAAAAACCTGGACTGGCGGCCTCCTACTGCACCGGCTCCCTCTCTACATCATCGCCCTCCTCCTCTTCCTCCTCTTCCTCCTCCTGCTCCTCTTGTGCTATACATAAAAAAATTAAATTAAAATACAGTAAACAAAAATTTTTTCTGTTTTTGACCAAAAGTCGTTGCTAAATAAAACAGTATATACCAGCGCTGGTGGACGCCCGTGGCTCCTCCTCCTCCTCCGCTGGAGCACTGGTCCCCGCCCGGGCAGATTCTGCGGCCTTCTTCTTCCTGTCTTCTGCCAAATCCCAAAAATATAACACGTAAATAATGCAGACTGGAAAAAATGGTATATCTATACAATATATTGCCGAAAGTATTGCGACACCCCTCCACTACCCACTACCAGCTTGACCCCCCACTACTCCCATCTCATTGTTCTAAAGTAACAAAATATTTATTTATTTCCTCTGCACACAGACATATATTACCGTTCAATTATATATTTTTTTCAGAAGTAAACATTACGTTTATTCAATAAAAACTATTATTTGTGTTGTGTGCGTACAAAGCGCATTGTGCGACTGCTTTTAGTTATTTTATAGAAGGCCTCAGCCTCAGTTTCACTTTCAGTTTCTGCGAATAAAACTGGATATTGCAGAAACAACAGAAATCCGCCATTTTGTTTTGAAATTTGCATCTAAAGCATTCAATGACACTGCTGCAGCAGCTGCTGAGGATGTATTGAACGCAGCTCTGTTTGGATGCACTTTCAGAAGAACTACATGTCCCATCCTATCACTTAGCAGAGACGCAGAGATTTTTATTGATGCGCAGGTGGGAGCCAATATTGGGCAAGCTGCGGGTCATCTCGTATGCATCACTCAATCACAACAACCCCCCCAGCACACTACAGACTACACACACAGTGCCAAAAGAAATCCAGCATTGTAACTTCATCTACATACATCAAATGTCACAATTTTCACGAATACGTAAAATCACAAAAAAGAAGAGCTATGGCAAAAATGCATGTATGACGAGTCGTGAAAACGCAAAGCTATACACAATCACATTGCATGAAAAAAGGACTAGATAAATCAACGTATTTCTGTGCACATTAGCACATGCAAGCACATTATTATTATTATACAGAATTTATATAGCGCCAACAGTTTGCACAGCGCTTTACAATATAACATGACACTTACGTTTCGCTATGACGCGGCGGATGTGTCTCAGCTGCTCCTGCTCGCGTACCTTCAGATCAGACCAGCGTTTCCTGAGCTGGTCCTTCGTCCGGTCCTTCCCAAACAACTCCAAAATGGTGGTGCGTAACTTGTCTAAGATACGATCCTTCCTGGCGTTCGACTTCCTGCGGTAAGGGCCCTTACTGCAATCATAATCTTTATGATCAAAGATCTGTACCAGCTCCAACATCTCTTCAAACGCCATATTGCTGGCCCGTTTCTTCCTGGGTGGTGGTGGTTCATCATGGAGAGATGATGAGGTGC
>CM019075.1:78335489-78465489 GCA_009667805.1 Leptobrachium leishanense
ATTATTATGTTTCCTGACGCAAAGTATTTATTATATTATAATGTTTCCTGACCCAAAGTATTTATTATATTATTATGTTTCCTGACACAATGTATTTAATTATATTATATTGTTTCCTGATGCAAAGTATTTATTATATTATTTTGTTGCCTGACGCAAAGTATTATATTATATTATTATGTTTCCTGACGCAAAGTATTTATTCTATTATAATGTTTCCTGACGCAAAGTATTTATTTTATTATTATGTTTCCTGACACAAAGTATTATATTATATTATTGTTTCCTGACGCAAAGTATTTTTTATATTATTATGTTTCCTTACACAAAGTATTTATTATATTATAATGTTTCCTGATGCAAAGTATTATATTATAATATTATGTTTCCTGATTCAAAGTATTTATTATATTATAATGTTTCCTGATGCAAAGTATTTTTTATATTATTATGTTTCCTGACACAAAGTATTTATTATATTATTATGTTTCCTGACACAAAGTATTTTATTATATTATTATTTTTCCTGACGCAAAGTATTTATTATATTATTATGTTTCCTGACACAAAGTTTTATATTATATTATTATGTTTCCTGACGCAAAGTATTTATTATATTATTATGTTTCCTGATGCAAAGTATTTTATTATGTTTCCTTACGCAAAGTATTTATTATATTATAATGTTTCCTGACGCAAAGTATTATATTATATTATTATGTTTCCTGACACAAAGTATTTATTATATTATAATGTTTCCTGACGCAAAGTATTATATTATATTATTATGTTTCCTGACGCAAAGTATTTATTATATTATTATGTTTCCTGACGCAAAATATTTATTATATTATAATGTTTCCTGACACAAAGTATTTATTATATTATTATGTTTCCTTTACTGACGCAAAGTATTTTATTATATTATTATGTTCCTTGACGCAAAGTATTTATTATTTTATTATATTTCCTGACGCAAAGTATTTATTATATTATAATGTTTCCTGACGCAAAGTTTTTATTATATTATAATGTTTCCTGATGCAAAGTATTTATTATATTATTATGTTTCCTGACACAAAGTATTTATTATTTTATTATATTTCCTGACGCAAAGTATTTATTATATTATAATGTTTCCTGACGCAAAGTTTTTATTATATTATAATGTTTCCTGATGCAAAGTATTTATTATATTATTATGTTTCCTGACACAAAGTATTTATTATATTATTATGTTTCCTGACGCAAAGTATTTATTATATTATATTGTTTCCTGACACAAAGTATTTATTATATTATTATGTTTCCTGACGCAAAGTATTTTATTATATTATTATGCTTCCTAGGCTATAACCCTAACTCTGAAAATAAGCCTACTCTTAACTATAAGTCTGGTCCTAACCCTAAAAATAATCCTAACCTTAAATATAACCCTAGTCCTATAAATAACCTTTACCCCAAAATAAATCTTATCATAAAATTAACCCTGACCCTAAAAGTAACAGAGGTTAAAAGGAGACAATTTCAGACATCAAAATTTTTTGGGGTTTTCTTACCAACCTGATTCATATCAATAAGAAGTTTTTGGAATTCAGTTGTGACCAAACCGTTTAATTGGACCAGCCGATACTTTTCCCAAAATACCAGCCAATTGAATTAAATCGAGCCCTAGGTTAGTTATAATGGTGCTCGCGCGGCCTCAAAGCACCTTCCATCCCAAAAAAATGGCGAACCCAACTATATGCGACTTTATCCCCAAGGTTTAATGAAGTGTGAGCCGCAGCCTAATGCTTTGTCTCGTAAAGCGACCGCAGCCTTTCGGCGTGGTGGAGGATAATGAGCCGTTGAGAAGCAATGATATGATTAAACACACGTCGTATCTTGAAAGACAGACGGAGACAATTAGCACTTTAAGGGGCAGGAAGCTAATTGTGTTTGTTCGGTGGTTGGATGTGCTGTTACATATTGACACATTGCAATCAGTTGTAATAGTGAGGGTGCAGAACATGTCTCCCGGCTCCCTCCCCTCACACAGTGTTTGTGTTACTGTTCATCTTCTGTCTCGTTCAGTTACATCGCCTCGAGATTGACTGGAGTTCATCCGGTGATGCCTGTGAGTTTGGATAACACGTGTTTCATAATTGAGTTACAAAGTTATTACCGGCAGGAAATAATTACACCAGGTCATAATGTGTCTCACTTCACGTTTCTGTTTGTGTGCTGATACTTCATCATTTTAGTGATTGTTTATTTTAAATATACCACCTTTTTCGGAGATTTAATAAATTCCTCCTATGGTTTTCATCATCACCTCTAGTATATGTTGATGACTCTAACAATCAAATTCCCCGACCCTGCAGTGAATTCAGCATTCATCGCAGGGTCCCCAAAGTGCAGGGAAAATCCACTGAACAACCGCCGAATCGAACAAAAAATCTGCTGCAAGACTGCCGAAAATATCGGATCTGATCCAAAAAGCCACAGCAAAAACGCCGAAAAACCTTGCATCTGATCCAATAAGGTGCCAAAAAAACACTGAACGCATACGAAAAAAAGCCAACGATCCTCCGAACAGAGCACCAGAAAAAGCAGACAAGACGACGAATGGGGTTAAAAAAACAATTAAAGATTAAAAGAATAAGAGGTTTAATAAATATTCAATAAGAACTGGAATATTTTTTTAACATTGAAACCTATGGGATTTGCCTGATGAAGCCTGCCGAATGAAACCACCATTTAACCATTGCTCCCCATTGCTTCTCTATGAGGAGTTCACTGCCCTTAATCAGCAATGTATTTCGCTGGTAATTTGCCAACATTTGGTGAACTGCCTGCTTTTTGAAGAGCCAAATGGCTCAGAAATTGCACCCTATGGGAAAAATTCACTGTTTGATGCAATTTCAGGGCCATTTCGGCTGTCTATGAATAACCCCTTAAGGCCACCTGTCCTCTCCTCCTTTCCTTCTCATTCCCGTGTTGCTGTCTGCCTGTCTAATGTCCATACCTGCTTGAACATTCCTTTCTTAAAGCTCAACCTCTTCAAATCTGAACTCCTTGGGTCTAGTTCTGATCTTGCCAATAACATCTGGAGCCGTTGTACATATTGGCTTTAGACGTTGAGTTAAGATCCACCAATTCCTCTTCCCATACGCAATGGAACACTGGCAACATGTAGTTCTGGGTGTACTTCGGTTGCATATGCAATCCATTGCAGCACGGGGACTCTTGACTCCATGGAGTCCTTTGAACTTCAGGTGCCGATACCGAGTGTCATTCAATGACTCCCAACTCCCAATCAGTATGGTTTAATATAAGAACAGGGATGGAGCTGCACCACACAAAAACAAAAGTTTTAGACTTTAAAAAAACAGATTTTTCTAAAATGAGATTTTGTGTGAATGAGTCATTATCAGACTGGAGGAGTTTAAAGGGAGTCCAGGAGAAATGGGATTATTTAAAGGAAGCATTATTGAAGGCCACAGGAAATTGCATTCGGCTTATTAGCAAAAACAAAAAAGGGAAGAAACCACTGTGGTACTCTGCAGAAGTGGCCAAAATAGTGAAGAACAAGAAGATAGCATTCAATAATTATAAAAAAACTCAGCGTGAAGAGGATAGGCAAACCTATAAGATTAGGCAGAAAGAGGCAAAGCAATTTATAAGAGCTTCCAAAGCACACGCAGAAGAGAAAATAGCTCAGTCAGTAAAAAAGGGGGACAAAACATTTTTTAGATACATAAACGAGAAAAGAAAAGTAAAACAAGGAATAGTTAGATTAAAAACAATGGAAGGAAGGTATGTAGAAGAGGATAAAAGTCTCGCTGACTGCCTCAATGAATATTTTTGTTCAGTCTTTGCAGAAGAAAAGGAAGGAAAGGGACCTCAGTTAGGAGAGAACACTTAAGAGACATTTACATATGAGTTTACAGAGGAGGAGGTTCTAAAGCAGCTGTCTAAAGTAAAGACAAATAAGTAAATGGGGCCTGATGGGATCCATCCTAAATTATTAAAAGAGCTCAGTGATGTAATAGCAAAACCGTTAACAGATTTATTTAACCAATCCTTGTTAACAGGAGTCGTCCCAGAAGACTGGAAATTAGCAAATGTTGTGCCCATTTACAAGAAGGGTAGTAGGGAGGAATCGGGGAACTATAGGCCAGTTAGTCTTACGTCAGTAGTGGGGAAATTAATGGAAACCATGTTAAAGGAAAGGATTGTTGAACATCTAAAAACACATAGATTACAGGATCAGAAACAACATGGGTTTACCTCAGGGAGATCATGCCAAACTAATCTTATTGATTTTTTTGATTGGGTAACAAAAATAATAGACACAGGTGGTGCAGTAGACATTGCTTATTTAGATTTCAGTAAGGCTTTTGATACTGTTCCGCATAGAAGGCTTATCAATAAATTGCAATCTTTGAGCTTGGATTCCAATATTGTTGAATGGATTAGGCAGTGGCTGTGTGACAGACAACAGAGGGTTGTGGTAAATGGAGTTTATTTGGCGCAAGGTCTTGTTACCAGTGGGGTACCTCAGGGGTCAGTACTTGGACCCATTCTCTTTAATATTTTTATTAGTGATATTGCAGAAGGTATTAATGGAAAAGTATGTCTTTTTGCTGATGACACAAAAATTTGCAACAGGGTTGACGTTCCTGGAGGGATCAGCCAAATGACAAATGATTTAGGTAAACTAAAAAAATGGTCGGAGTTGTGGCAATTGAGTTTTAATGTGGATAAGTGCAAGATAATGCACCTGGGACGTAAAAACCCAAGGGCTGAATATAGAATATTTGATACAGTCCTAACCTCAACATCTGAGGAAAGGGATTTAGGGGTCATTATTTCAGAGGATCTAAGGGTAAGTAGTCAATGTAATAGAGCAGCAGGAAATGCTAGCAGAATGCTTGGAAATGCTGGCAGAATGCTTGGTTGTGTAGGGAGAGGTATTAGCAGTAGGAAAAGGGAAGTGCTCATGCCACTGTACAGAGCACTGGTGAGACCTCACTTGGAGTACTGTGTGCAGTACTGGAGACCGTATCTCCAGAAGGATATAGACATCTTAGAGAGAGTTCAGAGAAGGGCTACTAAAATGGTGTACGGCTTGAAGGAGAAAAGTTACCAAGAAAGGCTTAATGATCTTAACATGTACAGCTTGGAAAAAAGACGAGACAGAGGAGATATGATAGAAACATTTAAATACGTAAAGGGAATCCACAAGGTAGAGGAAGGGAGTATATTTAAAAGGAAACAAAATAGCAAAACAAGAGGACATAGTCTTAGATTAGAGGGGCAAAGGTTTAAAAGTAACATCAGGAAGCATTATTTTACTGAGCGGGTGGTGGATACATGGAACAGTCTTCCAGTTGAAGTGGTAGAGGCCAAAACAGTAATTGAATTTAAGCAAGCATGGGATAGGCATAAGGCTATCCTAAACAAAAGATAAATCCAGGTCAAGTATCCATGTAATTGGGCGACTAGATGGGCCGAAAGGTTCTTATCTGCCGACATGTTTCTATGTTTCTATGTTTCTAACTATTCCGATCCAGCAGCTGGTTCAGAATAGAGACTGTGATAGGGAGTCGCTAATGGATTTCAGCTGGCAACAATATTTTCCCTGTTCCTTTAGAGGCAATTGGGGAATATGGCCCTCATATATAATATATAATATGGCCCTCCTGGTAAAATCTAGTCTCCGGCACCCATCACCCTTCAGGTGACTGGTGCCAACACAATGTCCTGCTGCCTCAGTGTCCTCTTTGACACTGGTCTCACCATCGCTCCTCACATACAGTCCATAATCTTATTGTGCTGATCATTGCAAGATTCTTATTTAACCCCTTCCCTACTAAGGCCCCTATTACGCTCCTGGCGTTAAAACGCGAGCGCAGGGGAGGAAAAACTGCGCCCCCAGTTTCCCCCCTTGCGCCCGCGTTTTAAGGCCAAATTACAATGCAGGCGCAAAAAATGCTGTCTGCATTGTTAGCCGCCGCGCGCATCCTCTCAATGGAGTCCATAGGACTCCATTGAGCTCCCCTCTGCCGGTCACGTGACCAGCCAGATCTCGCATTGCAAGATCCAGGTGGTCGGCGTAGGGATATGCAGGGAAAGACGGAGGGGACTTTTTTCCCCCGTCTTTCCCTGCTCCCGCCGGCCGGAGTAGGCGACCGGAGCCGCGGTCCTCGCCGCGGGACAGAGGGTAATTATGGGATTTTTATTTTTTTATTTTTAAGCTGGTGTTAACGGATTCTGCACCAGCGGAATCCGTTAACACCAGGTCCCGGCTCTGGTTAACTTGTCGTTGACCAGAGCCAGGCGTTAATCAGCGCTGGTACATTGTAATCCAGCGCTGATTAACGCTTTGCGCTCCCCATGTTAAGTATAGGGAGCGCAAAGTGCAATGACCTCGCGCTGAACAGCGTGAGGTCCCAAACGCAAACGGGTTTTTTGCGTTTGGATTGTAATATGCGGCAGATACCGTAGCTAACGGTAGCGCTCACGCAGGTGAGCGCTACCGTTAGCGTGAAGAATGTAATAGGGGCCTAAGTCTTTTTTCCATACAACCACTGGCATGAACCAATAGTTTTATGGAAAACCACTTCATGTTACCACTGACTCAAACACACACATGCACGCATACAAACAGTTTCACTGCACTGTAATCACCAATACAGCGCATTTACAGACTGTACGCACTACTGGACAGACAGACGTCTCCCTCTGTTGATCATACAAGGACTAGAATCTAAAACAATGATGGAAAATCTCTGAAAAACATATGACTTGCCGTTTTAGGAAACTACAGTACATCGACTGTTTTGTTTAATGTGCTGTAATCTTAGGGACATTGCTGCAGATTAAGCCAATGATGCTGCCTTTGAACATTGAGTTAATTTGATCACGGTAGTGAAGGGGTTAAACAAAATCATCAACATAATACATTTACCTTCAGTGATAGAGTAAAATGCCATAACAGCCAGGGCTGTCTGCAGGGGGTGACAGCCCATGATATGTTCAGGGTAGAGATGTGCACGCATTTTGTTTTGGTTCGGCACGTTAGGTTTTTCAAAAGTTTAGTTTCGGAGCGTTTCAGCCCATTTTCGTTTCGGATCGTTTCGTTTCGGCTCGGTGTTTCGTATCGATTTTTGTTTCGTGAAATCAGGGAATTTTGGTCTTTCGGATTGTCTGTTCTCTTCATTTCAAAGGGTCCTTCCTTGGATTTTCGTCTTGACTTTAGACGTATGGTATTTCGGCATTTCGGTCGATACGGTAATCCTGCCGATTCGTTCCTTCGGACGTATCGTTTTTTATGAAAGATCCTGTTTTTTCTTATGAATATGCATTGCACAACTTTATTTAGACTGAGGATATAGGGAAAAGCTAATTAAATATTTAAAATAAATATATTATTGATGCAGAAAGAAAGCACTGGAACAAGTGAAAAACGTGCCTGACGATACCAAATTACGAAATCAGCAACGGAACCGAAACGGACTCGAAACGATACGAAAATACGTTGTCCGAAATGGAACCGAAATCACGAATAGAACAAAAATGAGTTGCGATTTTACAAATTTCATGTCCATACGAAATAATGAAATTTTTTCGTTTCGTATCGGGAAATATTTCAGATGGTGTGTATTTCGTTGCCCGTCCGGCTCGGAACATCGGACGATTCCTAAGCACCGGATCGGCCCGTTTCGTACATCGGTACAAAACTAAATGCATATCCCTAGTTTGGGGGGCCCTGGTCAACGCCAAAACCTGAGCAGCTTGTCAGGGGACCCCAACCAGTGGTTTACTAAAGGTCCACAAGAATTCTGATGGCAACCCAGAGATAACAGCCTTTCCTGTGGCTTTTGAGTTGAAACACAGATATTAATTGAGGAAACAGGCTCTGTGATAAATCCCAGAGGCCACAGAGATAACGCGGTCGCCAGGTGATCTCTAATCTGATTTAAATATAAATGGCACGTCAGGAAGCCGACCATTGTGTAAGGTTCGACAATTTGTTCCCTAATGCAAACTGACGTATCTAATGAGAATGAGGGGGTTTGCGCGTGTGTGCCAAAGTACTGTAATCTATTAGGCTGCATAAAGAAACTCTCCCCAATCATCAGCGTCCGCAGTTTATTTATTTATTTATGAAAATAAATAATATGAGTAAGTATTTTACCAGGAAGGATACATTGAGATTTCTCTCGTTTTCTCGTTTGTTCTGGATTCAAAACATTGAATTGTTACAGTCGTTACAGAAATACAAAGTAATAAAATGCCAGATATGAAAAACAAAACACAAATATACAGATTAACACAGAAAATAACTATGTAAGAAATATAGTCATTATGGGGGTTATTTAGACTTTTCGGTTCTCTTTCGTTCTCCGCGCTTCGGTAAATCCGCCGAACACAGTGCCGACCAGCCACAGAAAAAACCCGACAAGCCGAAGAACGGGATAAACAAAACAAAAAAACAAAACGATTGAAACTTTCAAGATTTTAAAAGCCTTTTGCAAAAAAAATACTGGACGAAAATGTCTGGAATTTACATATAAAGATCCAATGAATGATAATAAAAAGGGCTGTTACAGGAAAAAAAGACTATTTAAAAACAACTGGAAAATCTAATTTTGCCAGAAAAAATACCGAAAAATGCCTAACAAAATCCCCCAAAAAATTAAATAAAGAGTTTTTGCTGCAAAGTAAAAGAATAAATGGTTTATTAGATATTGTGTGAAAACGGGAATATTTTTAGCATTGACGCCTATGGGATTTGCATGATTAAACCTGCCGAATGAAACCACCGAACTGCAGGGCATTTCACTGACATTTCTCTGCTGTTCGGTGTCTCTGAATAGAATAAACTTTGCTTCTCTATGGGGGATTTCACAGCTGTCGAACAGGTACCGTACTTGCAGGCATTTTGCCAATATATGGCAAACTGCCTGCTTTCTAAATAGCCGAATGGCCACGAAATTGCACCATACAGGGAAATTCACCGTTCAGCTGTCTCTGAATGACCCTGTATGTGTTTGTCTATTGTGTGTGTCCGTTGTTGTCTCTATGAGTCTCTGTATGTGTGTCAGTATTTGTCTTTCAGGATAACTCACATTGCGTACCATTGGATTGGCTCGGCTCTCGTTTGAACGTCCAACCACCTGCCGTTCTTGAGAGGAACCCACAGTATGTCTCCGGCCAGCACCGAGGGACCCCAGGGCTGGAATAAAGTGGAGTTTTAAAATCAACTAAAGGGTTAAAATGGGAGGTGGGTGCAGCGGTGGCCAGAAGGTTAATGTTAACACTTCCATCCTCATCCCAATCCATTTTAACCCTTCAATTTTCCATTTCCCATTAAGAAAATCACTAACTACGCAAATTAAGCATTGGTCGTCTGTGAACATCAGATACAGCGATTGCAACAAAAACAATGGGTATATTCTAAAAGAACAAGTTAAAAGCAAGATCCTGCTCTCATTCCTTAAAAAATGGAGCTGTGATGCGCTGCCGAAATAGCAGAATAATCGTAAAGTAATAATAATCTCTCTAGGTTAATACCACTTGCTGTCTGTGGTCGGATATTGCTTTTCTAATCCGTTTTTGACTCTACTTTGAGCGTTGTCGTTCACCGTCCGCACAAAGCAGCCCAGCCATACAGATTTTCATCCTTTGTCGCCGTGAGCTCTGAAACGTCACAGAAGACAGAATCCGCTCGATCCCGCAGCCAAAACCTTCCCGTTTCTGTCTCCAAGACAAAAAACACGTTACAAAAGAAAATCGCTCTGTAAGTTTGTTATATGTTGGTATCGATTGCAAAGCCTGATTTTATTTAGGAGTTCGGCAGAGATCGCATTATGGCGCTCGGAGCTAGAGAGCGGATTTAGTGCCCGCTGCAGTAAAACATCATTCTGAGCTCTTTAAATGCGCGTGACTTTCTCTGACCCTTCTGTTCCGTAATGGTTTTTTGAGCGAGTTAAAACGACTCGGGTTATTATTATTTTTTTTTAAAAAAGGAAATTTATTTTGAAGGTCCGCATCGAGGTCAATCGTCACTGTGTAAAATAAATTGAATATAATATTTTTTAATTGCTCGTCTATAAGAGATTTATGCTTTATTTGTTACTTGGCGCAGTAATAATGTCAACAAATACTTACAAAGTTGCCAGACAAAGATTATGAACCCTTTGGAATTGTACGGATTCTGCATCAATTCCTCCAGGGGTTCCTGTACTTTTTACAGTGTTGTACCCCAACGCATATTGTACCCTTCTGTGTGCCCCCTCACATCTAGACTACAGTCACACAGTAAACAGGCCTTAGACTGTCCGTCCACTCGCACCGTATTTGTGCGATGGTGTGATCATCTGATATTGTTTGACATTGTCCGACTGATCCTACAACATGAAGGTGAATCACCCCTCTTAGAAACATAGAAACATAGAAAAATGTCGGCAGATAAGAACCTTTCGGCCCATCTAGTCGCCCAATTACATGGATACTTTACCTGGATTTATCTTTTGTTTAGGATAGCCTTATGCCGATCCCATGCTTGCTTAAATTCAATTACTGTTGTAGCCTCTACCACTTCAACTGGAAGACTGTTCCATGTATCCACCACCCTCTCAGTAAAATAATGCTTCCTGATGTTACTTTTAACCTTTGCCCCTCTAATCTAAGACTATGTCCTCTTGTTTTGCTACTTTGTTCCTTTTTAAATATACTCCCTTCCTCTACCTTGTGGATTCCCTTTACGTATTTAAATGTTTCTATCATATCTCCTCTGTCTCGTCTTTTTTCCAAGCTGTACATGTTAAGATCATTAAGCCTTTCCTGGTAACTTTTCTCCTTCAAGCGTACACCATTTTAGTAGCCCTTCTCTGAACTCTCTCTAAGATGTCTATATCCTTCTGGAGATACAGGTCTCCAGTACTGCACACAGTACTCCAAGTGAGGTCTCACCAGTGCTCTGTACAGTGGCATTAATCACCAAATACACCCCAGCCCGCTCCTAAGGTCAAACAGTGACCTGCGCCTAGCTTCTCCCCGCATCACCTCTTCCCATGATAGACTGCAGGATTTCTCACACGCAGCCCCCACTCTCTGGAACGCTCTCCCTCGTACTGTCAGACTTTCCCCTAACTTCTCTTCCTTCAAACGCTCCCTGAAAACATTCCTATTTAGGGAAGCCTACCACCCAACTCACTGACACAACCATCAATCATTCTCACCTTACAGTCCTCTCCTCCTGTTTCAACCCCAACCCTCCTAGATTGTGAGTTCCTACGGGAATAGGGCCCTCATCTCCTCCTGTACTGTTTGTCAAATGTTGTTCAATGTATTGTAACCCTGTCTATACTGTGCTTATTGTACAGCGCTGCTGAATATGCTGGCGCTTTATAAATAAAGAATAATAATAATAATAATGAGCACTTCCCTTTTCCTACTGCTAATACCTCTCCCTACACAACCAAGCATTCTGCTAGCTCTATTACATTGACTACTTACCTTTAGATCCTCTGCAATAATAACCCCTAAATCCCTTTCCTCAGATGTTGAGGTTAGGACTGTATCAAATATTCTATATTCAGCCCTTGGGTTTTTACGTCCCAGGTGCATTATCTTGCACTTATCCACGTTAAAACTCAATTGCCACAGCTCCCACCATTTTTTTAGTTTACCTAAATCATTTGTCATTTGGCTGATCCCTCCAGGAACGTCAACCCTGTTGCAAATCTTTGTGTCATCAGCAAAAAGACATACTTTTCCATTAATACCTTCTGCAATATCACTAATAAAAATATTAAATAGAATGGGTCCAAGTACTGACCCCTGAGGTACCCCACTGGTAACAAGACCTTGCGCCGAATAAACTCCATTTACCACAACCCTCTGTTGCCTGTCACTCAGCCACTGCCTAATCCATTCAACAATATTGGAATCCAAGCTCAAAGATTGCAATTTATTGATAAGCCTTCTATGCGGAACAGTATCAAAAGCCTTACTGGAATCTAAATAAGCAATGTCTACTGCACCACCTGTGTCTATTATTTTTGCTAACCAATCAAAAATATCAATAAGATTAGTTTGGCATGATCTCCCTGAGGTAAACCCATGTTGTTTCTGATCCTGTAATCTATGTGTTTTTAGATGTTCAACAATCCTTTCCTTTAACATGGTTTCCATAATTTCCCCACTACTGACGTAAGACTAACTGGCCTATAGTTCACAGATTCCTCCCTACTACCCTTCTTGTGAATGGGCACAACATTTGCTAATTTCCAGTATTCTGGGACGACTCCCGTTAGCAAGGATTGGTTAATTAAATCTGTTAACAGTTTTGCTATTACATCACTGAGCTCTTTTAATAATTAGGGTGGATCCCATCAGGCCCCATTGACTTATTTGTCTTTACTTTAGACAGCTGCTGTAGAACCTCCTCCTCTGTAAACTGATATGTAATTGTCTCGTTAGTGTTTCCTCCTAACTGAGGTCCCTTTCCTTCCTTTTCTTCTGCAAAGACTGAACAAAAATATTCATTGAGGCAGTCAGCGAGACTTTTATCCTCTTCTACATACCTCGTTTATGTATCTAAAAAATGTTTTGTCCCCCTTTTTTACTGACTGAGCTATTTTCTCTTCTGCGTGTGCTTTGGAAGCTCTTATAAATTGCTTTGCCTCTTTCTGCCTAATCTTATAGATTTGCCTATCTTCTTCACTCTGAGTTGTTTTATAATTATTGAAAGCTGTCTTTTTGTTCTTCACTATTTTGGCCACTTCTGCAGAGTACCACAGTGGTTTCTTCCCTTTTTTGTTTTTGCTAACAAGTCGAATGCAATTGCCTGTGGCCTTCAATAATGCTTCCTTTAAATAATCCCATTTCTCCTGGACTCCCTTTAAACTCCTCCAGTCTGATAATGACTCCTTCACACAAAGTCTCATTTTAGAAAAATCTGTTTTTTTTAAAGTCTAAAACTTTTGTTTTTGTGTGGTGCGGCTCCATCCCTGTTCTTATATTAAACCATACTGACTGGTGATCACTAGATCCCAAATTTTCACCTACAACAACGTCCGATACCAAACCTCCATTTGTGAGTATTAAATCCAATATGGCCTCTTTACGGGTCGGCTCCTCAACTACTTGTGTTAGAGATAATCCCAGTAGGGAGTTTAGAATATTTGTACTCCTGGTGCACCCAGCTGTTTTGGTTTTCCAGTTCACATCAGGAAGATTAAAGTCCCCCATGATAATAACTTCCCCCTTCATTGCCATTTTGGCTATTTCCTCAAGCAGCAGATTATCTAGCTCTTTACTTGTCCAGCGGGGTCAATAGATCACACCTACACGAGCTACTGTATGATTGCCAAATGTTAGCGTAACCCAAACTGACTCTATGTTCACCTCGGTCACTTTTATTTGGTTCGTTTATATGTTGTTTTTCACATACAGGGCCACTCCTCCTCCTTTCCTACCTTCTCTGTCTTTTCTATATAAAGAGTACCCCGGTATTGTTATGTCCCAGTTATTTTTCTCACTGAACCATGTCTCAGTAACCGCAACTAAATCTACTTTTTCAGCTGCCATCATTGCCTCCAGTTCATTGATTTTATTGACTAAACTGCGAGCATTTATAGACACGACTCTGAGCTTGTCATTTTTTTCCCCGCATGTTGCTTGCACCATCCGATTTAGTTTTGGGGGACAATCAGGCAGATTGTTTTTTACCCTTTTGTCCCCCCCTCCTAGTTTAAATATTTCTTTGCAAAACCTTTGAACTTCTCACTGAGAACATATGTTCCCCTATGAGTAAGATGCAAACCATCTTTTTTATACAGTTCCTTTCTGCTCCAATTAGAGCTATCATGGGACACAAAGCCAAATCCTTGCTCTCGACACCATTCCCGAAGCCACAAATTAAATTCCCTATTGCGCATCTGCCTATCCTGAATCTTATGCACAGGCAAAACTTCAGAGAATGACACAGTGGACGCAATCTGCTGTATTTCACCTCCAAGAACACAAAAATCTCCCTTAATCTCAGAAACCTCATTGCTAGCCAAGTCATTTGTCCCTAGATGGACTAGAACATCCACTTCCCCTTGCTGCTTTGCTTGTTTGACAATATTGAGAATACGTCTCTTGTCTCTACGAGCAGTAGCCCCAGGAAGACATCTTACCAAACCACTACTCTCCACCTCAACACCTCTTATGATAGAATCACCCAGCAACAATTGCCTTCTATCATGTCCCACCTTTTCCTTATTGTTCTTGGTTGCAGTCCTGCATACCTTATAGGCATAGGGGATGGTGGTTCCTCAACTATGGTGTCTGAGCCTACTTCCGTCTCACCACTACACTCTGAAAGTGCCTCAAAAGAATTAAGAAGAGCCACAGACTGTGGGACATGCCTTCTATCCACAACTCTAAGTCTACCAGATCCTACAGTAGTCCATCTGCCACTCCTAGGAGGCCTCTGTGGCAGTGGCTTTGTAACAGTCATAGCCATAGCCTGAGTTTGTGTAACAGATAATTTACAAATCTCAGACTTCAAACAGGCAATTTCCTGCTGCAATAAAGAGAGCTGCCTACATATCAGGCACACTCCAAACCTCCAAAAATTGGATCTAAAAACAAATGCATGACAGCTCTTACACTGGACCAAGCCTGCCATTATAAAAGAATGGATTTAAACCAACAAATCTTACCTTTTTGTAGGTTTTCTACCTCCTGTCTAACCTCAGACTACCTCCAGAGTATCTCCAGAAGATCTCTAAGTGCTCACTTTGAAGGCTTGCACTGAGAAGGCTTCACAAGCTCAATTACTTTTCCTACTCCTTACTTCCTTACTCAAGCTCTTCCACTGCATCCAACCACCGACAGACAATTTCAGACAATTTTACGCAATTAGATTAGCGATCCTTTCAATTTTCATTGAATTTAGTGAGATGAAATCAGATGATCTGGTACAAGTTTACATGAAAAAGAAGTTAAACCGCTGTGCGCAGGTGTGCAAAAAGACGCAATGTATGGTTAAACCACTGTGCGCAAGGAAACGTGAAACAGGTGCATTGTAAAGTTAAACTACTGTGTGCAGGGAAACGTGAAAAAGATGGATTGCATATTTAAACTGTTGTGCGTAGGGAAACGTGAAACAGGTGCATTGTATAGTTAAACCACTGTGCGCAGGGAAACATGAAAAAGATGCATTGTATAGTTAAAACGCGGTGCACAGGGAAAGGTGAAAAAGATGCATTGTATAGTTAAACCAATGTGTGCAGGGAAACATGAAAAAAGATGCAATGTATAATTAAACCACTGTGTGCAGGGAAATGTGAAAAAGATGCATAATATAGTTAAACTGCTGTGCCCAGGAAACCGTGAAACAGGTGCATTGTATAGTTAAACCACCATGCGCAGGGAAAGGTGAAAAAGATGCATTGCATAGTTAAACCACTGTGCGCAGGGAAACATGAAAATATGTGATGTATAGTTAAACTACTGTGCGCAGGGAAATGTGAAAAAGATGCCTTGTATAGTTAAACCACCGTGCACAGGGAAGCGTGAAAAAGGTGTATTGTATAGTTAAACCGCTGTGCACAGGGAAATGTGAAAAATGCATTGTATAGTTAAACTGCCGTGCACAGGGAAACGTGAAAAAGGTGCACTGTATAGTTAAACCGCTGTGCGCAGGGAAACATGAAAATATGCAATGTATAGTTAAACGGCTGTGCGCAGGGAAATGTGAAAAAGATGCATTGTATAGTTAAACCGCTGTGCACAGGGAACGTGAAAAAGATGCAATGTATAGTTAAACCATTGTGAGAGAAGCCCATAGGATTCGATGTAAATAATATTTTCTTTTTTTTTCTTTTTTTTATTCAATACACATCATTAAATACACAGACTCTAACAGGCACAAGCAAAATCACTGCCAGACACTAAAGCGTTCACAGAGATAATGGAAAACACACTGACGTCGACAAATACATACAGTGCGAACCCTTTGGGATTACGTGGAGTTTTGCATGAATTGGTCATAAAATGTGCTCTGATCTTCATCTAAGTCACAACAATTTGAAAAACACAGTCTGCTTAAAATAATCCAACACAAACATTATATTTTTTCATGTTTTTATTGAACAGAACATGTAAACATTCACAGTGCAGGGTGGAAAAATTATGTGAACCCCTAGCCTAATGACTTCTCCAAGAGCTAAGTGGAGTCAGGAGTGATCCAACCTTGAGTCCAATCAATGTGATATTATTGGATGTGTTGCTGAAAGCTGTCCTGCCCTTTAAAAACACACACCAGTTTTGGGTTTACTGGTTTCAAGAAGCACTGCCTGATGTGAACCATGCCTCGCAGAAAAGAGCTCTCAGAAGACCTACGATCAAGAATTGTTGACTTGCATGAAGCTGGAAAGGGTTACAAAAGTATCTCCAAAAGCCTTGATGTTCATGTGTCCACGGTAAGACAGACTGTCTACAAATGGAGAAAGTTCAGCACTGTTGTTACTCTCCCTAGGCGTGGTCGTCCTGTAAAGAAGACTGCAAAAGCACAGCGCAGAATGCTTAATGAGGTAAAGAAGAATCCTAGAGTGTCAGCTAAAGACTTACAGAAATCTCTGGCACATGCTAACATTATGGTTGACATATCTACAATAAGGAAAACATTAAACAAGAATGGAGTACATGGGAGGACACCACAGAGGAAGCCATTGCTGTCCAAAAAGAATATCGCAGCACATTTGAAGTTTGCAAAAGAGCACCTGGATGTTCCACAGCACTACTGGCAAAATATTCTGTGGACAGATGAAGCCAAAATTGAGTTGTTTGGAAAAAACACACAACACTGTGTGGAGAAAAAAGGCCCTGCACACCAACATCAAAACCTCATCCCCACTGTAAAACATGGCGGAGGGAGCATCATAGAAACATAGAAACATAGAAAAATGTCGGCAGATAAGAACCTTTCGGCCCATCTAGTCGCCCAATTACATGGATACTTAACCTGGATTTATCTTTTGTTTAGGATAGCCTTATGCCTATCCCATGCTTGCTTAAATTCAATTACTGTTTTGGCCTCTACCACTTCTACTGGTTTGGGGCTGCTTTGCTGCCTCAGGGCCTGGACAGATTGTTGTCATTGATGGAAAAATGAATTCCAGAGTTTATCAAGACATTTTGCAGGAAAATGTAAGACCATCTGTCCGCCAACTGAAGCTCCGCAGAGGATGGGTGTTGCAACAGGACAATGACCCAAAGCATACAAGTAATTCAGCAAAAGAATGGCTTCAACAAAAAAAATACGCCTTCTGGAGTGGCCCAGTCAGAGTCCTGACCTCGACCCAATTGAAATGCTGTGGCATGACCTTAAGAGAGCGATTCACACCAGACATCCCAAGAATATTGCTACACTGAAACAGTTTTGTGAAGAGTGGTCCAAAATTACTCCAGATCGTTGTGCAGGTCTGATCTGCAACTACAGGAATCGTTTGGTTGAGGTTATTGTTGCCAAAGAAGGGTCAACCAGTTATTAAGTCCAAAGGTTCACATACTTTTTCCACCCTGCACTGTGAATGTTTACATGTTATGTTCAATAAAAACATGAAAACATATAATGTTTGTGTTGTATTATTTTAAGCAGACTGTGTTTTTCAAATTGTTGTGACTTAGATGAAGATCAGAGCACATTTTATGACCAATTCATGCAAAACTCCACGTAATCCCAAAGGGTTCACATACTTTTTCTTGCCACTGTAGACCCTAACAGACACAGGCTAAAGACGCTGACAGAGACACTGGCAAAGACACAGATATCGATAAATACACACACCCTTTGAGTCACAGGCAAAGACGACAGACAGATAGACACACAGTTACGAGGACACTGAAAAACACATAAGAGATTATTCGAAGAGAGACGAATTGGCTCTGAAAATTGCACCGAATAGTGAATTTCCACGCATAGCGTAATTTCAGGGTCATTTGGCTATTCAGAAAGCAGGCAGTTCGCCAGATATTGCCGAATTGGGAGCAAAATACGGTGATCTTTGACAGCAGTGAAATTCCCATAGAGAAGCAATGGTTAATTTATTCACAGACTCAGAACAGCAGAGAAATGTCAGTGAAATGCCCTGCTGTTTGGTGGTTTCATTCAGCAGCTTTAATCAGACGAATCCCATAGGTTCCAATGTTAAAAATATTCCTGTTTTTATACAATATCTAAAAAAACATTTATTATTTTAATCTGCAGCAAAAAGTAGATTTTTTTAAGATTTCTTAAGCATTTTTCGAGATTTTTTAACTGAAATAGTTTTTTCTGATTTTTTTTAAATGCCTTTTTTTTCGGTAACAGACCGTTTTATTATTATTCATAGGGCCAAAATATTAATTCCAGGCTAATTTCGTGCAGTAGTTTTTTTGTAAACACGTTTTTTTTTTTTTATAACACAATTTTATTGATTTTATAAATAATACAAGAAACTGCTACAAGGCACCAAATGAAGCACAGAAAACAAGCCAGTACTTCGGGAAGTAATACAAAATATCAATAAACAAACTAAGCTAAATCAGCATTCTAACCACGAAACAAAGCAGTGCCTTAAAAAGAAATAAGTAACATTTGCAAAAGTCAAAAGTAAAAAAAAAAAAAACACAAGGGAAAGGGAAATTTTTTTTTTAAAAAAAAATCAAGGTCTCCTGGTCAAATAAATAATGCATAAATCATGTAACCGGTAATTATGTAAACACGTTTTTTAACTGTTCATCTGCTATTTCCGGTGGCTAGTCTGCGCTCTCTTCATCGGGTCGTCTGGTTTTTTTGGATGCGTTTGCAGATGTGTTCGGCAGCTTGCTCTCTGTACTTCGGGGACCCTTGCAGTGATTGCTGTATATTCCACAGGGACGGCGAATTTGACTCCCTGAATGTAGGGGAACGAAATGAATAAACCTGAAAGCCTGAAAGGCAGAGACATTAGCAATGACACCGGAAGGCACACACAGATGCTGACAGGTGCACAGACACTCAGAAAAGCAGGCAAAACCACAGAGAAAGACACAGAAAAGGTTCATCAATGTATCTTCTCCTGATGTTGTTTGAATTTCCCTTTTGGGAAAACCCAATATTTGCCCATAAATGTTTAATTTCCCGGGTGTTTTCTTTTTTCGCCCCCATTCATAATAAGAGAGGGAAGCAGTGTTTGTCTTGCCATTTAGATTTATGCCGGGATGCAATCTCAGACGCTTTAGCATAATGTTATTAATGGAAACAAGGGCAGATGGATCCCGTCTTCTCGGATAAGAGTAGGGAGTAATTAAACATTTTATTACTTCCTTTAGTCGAATTCATATATCAACCGAAAACTTCATAAAATAGCTTTTCATCTGAGAAGCTGACCTGCATTTCCCGAGCTTAATCTGATTTCCTTCCTTCATGCTGGCTTGAAATTCACCAGAGTGCTGTAAGTTAATTATAAATACAGTATCAAATCCAGTGTTACCGGCTAGCCTAATCTTTGTACTGCACTGCGGTGTTAACTGTAGCCAATCTTATGAAATTAAAAGTCGCGCCTAATAGAAAAGGCTAGGCCACCGGGGCACCACGACTCAATCTCTCAATCCACACATAGTTGCTGTCAGCGCAGTGCCAAGATACTCATCAAAAATACGCATGTGAAAGGAAAATATGCTAGTTTTCTGTCCGCAGGTACCCTGATAAGATAATGAAAGATTAAATTCTATGAATACAAATCATCAAATATTTACATTTATATTATATTTATATTATATTTGTATTATAATTTTTAATTTAAAAATAAGAATTTTTAGCATTTATGGCATTGACGTAAGTATATGTGTTCATTACCTTTTATTATTTCACTTTAATTCATTTCATTTTTGCGCTAGGAATTTGTGTAAAGGTGTCTTGGAACCGTCTCTTTTCTCCTCTCTTTGATGGTGTGGAGGGAACTTCCTTCATTGGCTGTTACACCAGGGCCTGTTTGTGTTTGATAGGAGTGGCTATTCTGAATGGTAATCCTGGTGGGTTTTTTTCTCTGTTGATCTGCCCACACCCTGTGTGTGTTGTCCTCTTGAAAACCCCAAATAAAAAAGTTGAACTTTTGTCCTTTTCTACAACGAACATCGGGTGGAATTAAGCCAGATGTGTCTTTGAGATACTGATGGTGAGAGGGTGCCTTTCTGTATGGAGATACCCACCCTGGGTACAGTGCTCCATTGTGTGTATATATATATATATACATATATATATACACTGGTCATTTTTACATTTCTGGTCTGACACCCTGATTCTTTTAGTTCTAATTTGGATTTTTTTCAAGGTGTTGCTGGAACATTGTTTTATGTACGTATATATATAGAGTAAATATATATAATAAACTAAAATATAATACATAATGACAAAAATAAATATATTCACATAATTAGTATATAAACAAAATTTTCATATATATGTATAAACATACATGTTTAACACATTAAATGTTAATTAATATTATTCTTCTTTATTTTAAAGCGCCAGCATATTCCGCAGCGCTGAACAATGGGCACAATATAGACAGGGTTACAATAGATTGAACAACATTTTGACAAACCAGTACAGGAGGAAACGAGGGCCCTAGTCCTGTGGGAAATTACAATCTAGAAGGGTTGGGGGTGGAAACAGGAGGAGAGGACTGGTGGGAGTGATGGACTGCAAGGTGAGAGTGATGGACTGCAAGGGGAGAGTGGCGGGCTGCAAGGTGAGAGTGATGGACTGCAAGGTGAGAGTGATGGACTGCAAGGTGAGAGTGATGGACTACAAGGTGAGAGTGATGGACTGCACAGTGAGAGTGATGGACTACAAGGGGAGAGTGATGGACTGCACAGTGAGAGTGATGGACTGGATGGGGCAGTGTGGTGTATCAGTGAGTCGGGTGGTAGACTTGCCTAAATAGTAATGTCTTGAGGGACCGTTTGAAGGAAAGGAAACTAGGGGGAAAGTCTGACAGTACGAGAAAGAACATTCCAGAGGTGTTTCAATTAACCCCTTCACTAGAGTGTTCAAGAAGATGGGGGCTGCGCGTGAGAAATCCTGCAGTGTATCATGGGAAGAGGTGATGCGGGGAGAAGCTAGGCACCAGTCACTGTTTGACCTTAGGGAGCGGGCTGGGGTGTATTTGTTGATTAGTGAGGACAGGTAGTGGGGAGCGGAGTTACTGAGAGCTTTGTAGGTCAGGGTAAGGATCTTCAATTTAATTCTGCAGTGGATGGGGAACCAGTGAAGGGACTCGCAGACAGGAGCAGCAGAGACAGAGCGGCAGGCGAGGTGGATGAGCCTGGCAGAGGCGTTCAGAATGGATTGTAGGGGGAGAGGCGAGAGAGAGGCCAGCTAGAAGATTATTACACAAGTCAAGTCTGGAGATTACAAGAGCATGGAGGAGTTGCTAACGTGGTGTCAGCATTAACAAATGGCCAAATTCTGGGAATATTACATAGTTGGTATCGGCAGGAGGAGGAAAGAGACTGGATGTGGGGGATGAAGGAAAGAGCAGAGCCGAGTGTAACTCAGAGACAGCGAACCTGGCTTGATGGGGAGTGTCACGTACTGCGCTGGTGTCCCTCGGCGCCCGGCAGCGTCATCCTCACTGCTCGATAGCCGGACGCCGAATGTTGAAGGGGATCACAGTGGGCACGTGAGACACCAGGGGCAGAGCCGAACGCACTGACGCGACATCGCCAGGTTTAAAACCACAGGCAATGCATGCTAACATTGCCCTAACGTGGTTTCTCAACCCTTTAAAACTACCTTTTGTTATTGTGATTTTCTCTGGCAAACTGACCCCTGGCAAACGGCTTTCTGACATTCTCTAGTATTTCGACCCTTGGTTTCGCTTAGTTTTCTGCTCTTGACTGAAACATTTACCGCACTTGGCTGTAACATTTACCAAGCATAGGGCTATATATTGACCGACCACTCCTAAGGATCGGAGGTAGAGGATAGTTGTGCTGCGTGCGAGGAACATATACCGCATTCTGATAGGGATCGTGACAGGGAGATAGTGATACCATCGACCATGATAGAGAAGTCATTAGGTGGGGAGGCATTAGAGGGAGAAATTGGTAGAAGCACAGTCATGGACATGTTAATCTTGAGGTGGTGAAAGGCCATCCAGGAGGAGATGCCAGATAAACAGTCGCTGACTTTGGAAACGACAGGAGGAGAGAGATCAGGGGTAGAGAGGTAGATCTGAGAATCATCAGCATAGAGGTGGAAATTGAAGCCAAAACTGTTAGTAATTTTGCCCAGGGAGGAGGTGTAGATAGAGAAGAGCAGAGGACCAAGGACAGAGCTTTGAAGTGACATGTCACCTCGGGTGACATGTCCGAGGTGCTGAAACTTTAGGGGCACAGCCTGGAGCCCATATTCAAACAACAATTGTTTGTAATAAATTAGGTTCCTTTCCATTGGCCCAGAATAAGAGTAGATCGATTTAACTCGATCTTGGACCCTGCATGAACTTTTGATGATTGAGTCAAGTCAATATTGGCAGTGAAGGGGTTACATAAAGTAAAGTAAAGAAATAAATGTACAGCAGAGTCACACATACTAAGAAATATGTAATAAAAATAAATATTTATATACACATATTAGTTGCAGTATTTTAAATTTGTAAAAACTATATATATATTTTCTCTTTTTTGAATTTTACATTTCCATTCTAAAAAACGTAATCAAATGGCAATGATGGTTTCACGTTGTTCTCTCCTCTCTCTGGTTTTAAGCTGTAATACAAAAGATGTTCTTATAGCGGATATTACTAAGGAGTTCATCACCCCAGCAGAATGCTGGCACTTCATTTTTTCCAAGTTCTTTTTCTATCGATTTTTCGGCACGTCGCGCGGCTGAAGTGCGGTTTAAAATTTACAATACGAAGCCTTGTGTTAAAACTATTATTCTTGCTCTGCGCAAGTTCTGCTCTTGTTTTATGTCAGAACAATAACACATAATGTGGGAGAAATTATCGCTATTAGATACATTTGTCACTTGATAACCTTGTTTTAGTGGAGTCGACACAGAAACATGGCCAGATTAACCCCTTCACTACCTACGGCTTTAAGTTGTAAAAACATCAGCCTAATATTTGTTTGAAATATGGGATGCGGAGATAACAAATAATTGAAGGGTTAGATGACAATTTTACTTGCAGATTTTTATTCTGAAATATACAAGACTGAAATAATGTACGTTTGCTCATTTTTAATTTGTAATGCATTGGGATATCCTTTACAGAAACGTTCCTTGTAGGAAAGGTTGTAAACGTTATTTGGCGTCCCTTATATGGCACAATGTCTCATGGGGTCTGCATTAACTGCATTATCAGCATACAGGCAGAAGTGGGCTTTGTGTCTGATCCAGTAAATATGATGCAGACAGTATTGTTACATTCTATTGGTAATTTTTGGAAGCTACATCCCTAATAACCTCATTCTGCTCACTAGAAATCATCATAAGCTGGAGATCTCAAAATTTTAATTTCTGTCTGCAGCACATTTACTGGATCCGCCTGTATGCTGATAATGCAGACCCCATGTAAGAAGGAGATCTCACCATTTTATTATCCGTCTGCAGCACATTTACTGCATCCGCCTGTATGCTGATAATGCAGACCCCGTGTAAGAAGGAGATCTCACCATTTTATTATCCGTCTGCAGCACATTTACTGCATCTGCCTGTATGCTGATAATGCAGACCCCGTGTAAGCAGGAGATCTCACCATTTTATTTTCTGTCTACAGCACATTTACTGCATCTGCCTGTATGCTGATAATGTGTCTGATCCAGTAAATATGATGCAGACAGTATTGTTACATTCTATTGGTATTTTTTGGAAGCTGCATCCCTAATAACCTCATTCTGCTCACTAGAAATCATCATAAGCTGGAGATCTCAAAATTTTAATTTCTGTCTGCAGCACATTTACTGGATCCGCCTGTATGCTGATAATGCAGACCCTGTGTAAGAAGGAGATCTCACCATTTTATTATCCGTCTGCAGCACATTTACTGCATCTGCCTGTATGCTGATAATGCAGACCCCGTGTAAGCAGGAGATCTCACATTTTATTTTCTGTCTACAGCACATTTACTGCATCTGCCTGTATGCTGATAATGCAGACCCCGTGTAAGCAGGAGATCTAACCATTTTATTTTCTGTCTACAGCACATTTGCTGCATCTGCCTGTATGCTTATAACGCAGACCCAGTGTGACATTGCGACAGATCAGGGACGCCATCTAGAATTTACAACCTTTCATCACAGTGATATTTCTGTAAAGGATAAACAAATACATGAAATATTAAAATGTGTTCCATCATAACAATTTATTCGCAAATGGATTCCTTTTATCCTACATTTAATTCCACATTCCACCTTCCAAATATATATTACAAAAATGCATGGCAATGAAAGAGTTAAGGTGTTTCAAGATGATGTTTAATAAACAAAACATACAAACAGAAAAAGCATCTGATTTTATTAAACGCTGACATGATCTGCAGACTTTTATGGGTCACACGTGTCTCTTATCTCATGAATCGCAACCCGACTGTACACAAAAGGTAGTATTTCCCCCGACTGGCCCCTGTGTGGCTTCTCCGCTCGGTTTTCGTTCTTTGTATCCTAGTGTTGATGCAACAGAGATGAATAAAGGATACAATGTTTTATTTATAGAACAGAGTCGGAGCAGAGAAAGCAGAGCTGGGATTTAACTCAATTTCAGATCAGAAATTCATTCTCAAATCTTACCACTGCTCATCTCGTTTTTTTAAGACGGTTGACTGAACGGTGTATAAATCCCTTTCCTTTAAAGTATAGAAGTAAAGTCCTTTAAATTGTCAGGGTTATTCAGAGAAAGGTGAAACTTTGGTGATCTTTTGGAGAAGTGAAAATTCTATGTCGAAATAGCCAAACCGGAAAAGTTTTCCCATTTATCCCACTTTCCAAATCAGCTATTTTGACTTAGAATTTTCACTTCTCTAAAAGTTCTCCAGAGTTTCACCTTTCTGTGAATAACCCAGATAGAATTTTTCTGACTATCTTATACACATCATGTATATACTGTATATAAATGTTTTTTAAAAAATTAAGGGGTTATTCAGAAAGAGCCAAACTGGCCACGAAATTACACCAAACAGTGAATTTCCCTGTTCGGTGCAATTTCGTGGCCATACGGCTATTCAGAAAGCAGGCAGTTCTCCAAGTATTGGCGAATTGCCTGCGCATACGGTGCCTGTTTGAGGGCAGTGAATTCCCCCATACAGAAGCAATGGTTACTCTATTCAGAGACACCGAACAGCAGAGAAATGTCAGTGAAATGCTCTGCTGTTCGGTGTTTTCATTCAGCAGGTTTAATCAGGCGAATCCCATAGGTTTAAATGTTAAAAATATTCCACTTTTTATTCAATATCTTTTAAACCGTTTATTCTTTTAATTTGCAGCAAAAAGTCTCTTTATTTATTTTTTTTTGGATTTTTTTAGGCATTTTTCAAGATTTTTTGGGCATTTTTTTATTATAAATTATTTTATTTTTAAATAGGGTTTTTTCCCCTACAACAGACCTTTTTATTATTCTTAGGACCTTATATGTTAATTCCAGACATTTTAATCCAGTAGTTTTTTTGCAAACTGCGTTTAAAATTTTAAAAGTTGCAGTGATGTTTTTTTTACCCTGTTTGTTAGCTTGTCGGCTTTTTCCCGCGGCTGGTCGGCGCTGTGTTTGGCGGATCGTCGACTTTTTTCAGACGCATTCGGTGGGTTTTCCCGCGGCTTATCAGATCAATCCGATGTTTTCCACCGGTTTCGTAGCAGTTTTTCCTTTCAATTCGGTGTTTTTGCGGTGGTTTTTTCGGATGCGTTCGGCGACTTTTCCTTGCACTTCGGGGACCTTGCAGTGAATGCTGATTTCACCGCAGGGTTGGAGAATTTGATTCCCTGAAGTGCAGGGATACTCTTTGAATAACCCTGTTAGTATTTCTTTAAATAAGACACGTTTCCCCCGTTATTATGATGAATTTATTCTGCGAATTAATGGCAATGTGAAAACGCAGCTTACTTTGCTCTTGGCAAAAACAACTTTACTTTCAGGAGATGCTGTCATCTACAGACTCGAGATTTAATCCAGTCACCTTAAATTAATGTATTTACCGATTGCCTTTATATATTTATATTTCTTGTAGCTGTCACGGAAAGTTCCGTTGCCTCGGGAGGTTGTATCACTGCTTCTTGATCTTAGAAATCCACCTTGTGATACGAGAGAGACCACCTTATATTAAAATTACAAAATATAACGAATTCTAGCAAAAATGTACTCATCTTTAATGCCTAAGCATGTGACAAGCCACATAAAAATACATGTATTTATATATTTGCAAAGGTGAGTTATCATAAGAATTAGAATTTAACCCCTTCACTACCAAGGGATATTCCAGTACACCACTGTCAGGAACCAGTGTTTTTAATTAATTACACATTAAGAAATGTTTGGGAATATTACCATTGTATTACTTATTATAATAGCCCATTTGGCAGGGAGATGTTGCCACCTGTTGGATAAAAGCAGTTACTGCAGTTCAGGTCTCTGTGTAGGATCAGCTGGGGAGATGCCATTGAGACACACCCCCCTAGCCGGTTTGGACCTTGGACATCATGCCCACGCTGCTAAAACTTGAGGCACATTCTGGGGCCCAAATGCAAATGAAATTAATTTGCAGTAAACAAAATTCCTTTGCATTGTTCCTGTGGAACATCATATTGATTATACTGGATATTACCTTGCAGGTCGAGTATTGTCGATCATGGTAGTGAGTGAAGGGCTTAATGATTTTAAACATCACCTGGTATTTTGCAATTAACCATACTAAATGAAAAGAAGATCAATTCTTGTAGTGCAGACAATCGGCAATTAATGTTTGTGCAGTATTAACTCATTCACTATGATGATCGAGTATACTCAATCATCAGAATCTCATGCAGGTTTCCCCAGATCGAGTATACTTGATCTGGTTTTATTCTGGTGCAAATGGACTCCAGGACCCACTCCTAAAACTTCAATACATCGGACATGACAGCCGATGTGTTGAAATTGTTTGAAAAGCTTAATATTTGTCCCTCAAGGAAACACGGACCCCGAGCTGTAATGCACATGTAGCAGCGTTTTTTGGCCAGTAGAGGGAACACTCCATCAGGGCTTTCTTACAGTGAAGATATATTTTACAGACTCGTCTGTATATGTTAACTGGGTGGGTAATGGAAATGGTCCTGATAGTGATTTTATGGAAAATCCCTAGATAGTGAAGGGTTAAAGGAGATTTTTTTTTCTTTCAGATGCTTTTTATGGCCTCCAGGCTGGAGTTATTTTATGATTTTAGGTCTCACAATCGAATCATCGTCTAGCATTCGCCAGATGTGCCTTTGATTCTAACCTAAAGTTCACCTAAACGTACAAAATGCAGCTCTCTTTGATCATGTTTCCTTCCAGTAATGGATACAATGGTTTCCTTTGTAATAATGATGCTTGTCATCTCTTGCTTTGCAGTAAATTTGTGTGTTATCACAGCGACATTATAGTTTTGTTACAACAGTTGGTGGACTATTTAACCACTTAGTAACCCAACCGAGCGTTCCTGTATACCATTTAAGGACCCCAGATATTTTAGCATTTTTCCTATAGGTGCATTCATTTACAATTTCCATATTTCTCATTTACTGCACCCTCACATATTATATACTATTATTATTATTAGATACTATCTCTTCTGTTTTCCACCCATTAACGGTTAGATTTTTTTTTTCTATTTTCTTTTTTTAAAATCTTTTTAATGACCTGCAAATGAGATTCTTTAAATAACCGTCACGACGGCAAACCTCGACGCGAAGAGATAACGCGGCCTCCGTATCCCCTGTCTCTCCGCGTTTCACTGAAGAATAAATGAATTTGAATAAGAATAACAAGCTCGGGGCTACGAGAAATCTCCGCACTCCACTTCAGGGTGTTTAAGTATTAGAGTTTTACCGCAGCAGTTTCAGTTCATGTAAAAATTGATTGGCGGTCCCTGGGATTTCTTTCCGGCGCAGGTAAAAGCCGCCCTGTTTATCTGGCTTCAATTTCCAAATTGAAAAATGTGCTGAATAAATGTTTAAAAAAGTTACTATCGTTTCACCGCGTTGCATTCTTTTTGGGGAGATTAATGAACGCTTTCCCTGGACGCACACGAATATTCAAGGTTTCTGTTAATTCTGGAGATGTTTTTCATTTTCCAACGGGGGGGGGGTGGACACTGAAAGGTGTCATCAACAGGGACACTTACAATTGGAGGCTCAGGAACTCAATAAGGGGATTAACCCTTAGTGGCTCAGCTTTAGATACTTTTTTAGTTACTTAACCCCTTCACTACCAAGTGATTTTCCAAGAAACCACTCTCAAGAACCAGTGATTTTTTGGAAAATTAATTATACAGTGTGACGTAAGTCACTTTGGACTTGGGGTGCATGGACCTGGAGGTATATTGCAGGATGCAGGCCTGATGTTCTGTATTATTTTCTTGGCCTCCCTTGTGTGCAGAGTGTTATGTAATCTGAGTTATGCAAGAATAATGTTATTGTCTAGCTTTCTATTGTATGGCACATGTGTATCTTGTCATCTGATGATAGGATTATCATTACAGCATACCCTGTCTCAGGAATGTGTCAATATCTTTTTATATTTGAGTAGTTGGTTTATCTGCTTTGTCAGGCAATCACTGCCTCACTATTTGTTTGTTAATCACAATGGCCATTGTCCTGCCTCATTTAGGACCGTTACACAATGTTTATTCCATTATTTATCCTAGATAATTATGTGTCCCAACTTTTTCTAGGGAAGGTTCTTGTGTATGTAAATAACCCAGGTTGACTGTATAAATATCCCCAATTGTCCCCAATTAAAAGAGTTCCATTCTGACCCTGAAAACCTACAGATATACAGCCTCGTCTTATTCTGGGAGATGCTAGCAGGCTCTCTATGTGTCCTGGTCCTTAAGCTTTGTCTGAAAAATGTTATCGTTTATCTGTCTGTATGGTTCATGTGTATCTTGTTATCTGCTGATAGGTCTGCTCTCAGGAATGTGTTAGTATCTGTTTATATTTGAGTAGTTTGTTAATCTGTTTCTTCAGGCAAACACTGCCCCATTATCTGCTGTCTTTAGACTGTAATCTTGTTTATCATCATGTTTGCCATTGTCCTGTATGTCTAGGAATGTTGAGCGAATGTTTATTCCATTCTAGGGTCAGGTTTTGTATTTGTAAATGACCCATGTTTGACCATATAAATATGTGTGCCTTTCCCCAATTAAAAAACTTCCATTCTGACCCTGAAAACCTCCAGATATACAGCCTTGTCTTATTTCTGAGGGATGCTAGCAGGCTCTCTACGTGTCCCAGTCCTTAAGCTTCATCTGAGGACTGGAGAAAGGCACGAGAGTCTGCTTGGGAAGAACACAGGGGGATCCTGCTGCAAGAAAGCAGCATTGACAGCTGAATTCCTGTCGGGGTACTGAGATCTGTCACATACAGTGAGAAATATTTCTAACAGGGTTATCCAAAGAGATTCGAATTGCTTGAGAAAGGTAACCGAACGTTGAAAATCAGGGTTCGGTTACCTTTCCTGGCCATTCGGCTATCCAGAGAGCAGGCAATTCGCCAAATCCTGTCGAATTGCCTGAACATACGGTGCCTGTTCGGTCCCTGTTCGAGGGCAGTGAAAACCCCATGAAAAAGCACTGCTTCGGCTATTCATAGAACACAAACCAGCAGTGAAAGGTTCCCCTAATGCTCTGCCATTCGGTGGTTTAATTCGGCAAATTTATTCAGGAGAATCCTATAGGCTTCAATGTTAAAAATATTCCCGTTTTAATTCAATATCTAATAAACCGTTCATTATAAAATTCTGCAGCAAAAAGTCTCTTAATTTATAGATTTTTTAGGATACTTTAAGCATTTTTCTGAATTTTTAAAAAAAAAATTAAAAGTCCGATTTTTTTTTTTTTTTTTTTTCAGTTTGCTTATTTTTTTTGTAACAGCCCTCTTTATTATCATTCCCTGGACCTCCTGTGAAAATTTCAGACATTTTCGCTTAGTAGTTTCTTTGCAAACAGCGTTTCATTTTCCCAGATTCATACAAATGGTTTTTCTAATTTATTCACTGCCTCCTCTACGTCTCAGCTGCTTCGGCTCTGTGTGATTCGGCTCCTGTTCGGCTCCTGTTCGGCTCCTCTTCGAAGTTTAATCCAGATGTTTTTGCTTGTTTTCATAGTGCATTCGGTTAGTTTTCGTCAGGTTTTCGGCAGCTTTTCCATGCAATTCGGGGACCCTGTGGTGTTTGCTGAATACACCGCAGGGTCACCGAAATGCAATCGGCAAAAGGAACCGAATTGAAGAGAACGAAAAGTCACCGAACGTGCGGTGACTTTTCGAATCTCTTTGGATAACCCTGTTAATATTTCCAATGTATTCCTTACTGTAATAACCTATTTGTCAGGGGATGTCACCTCATGCTGGCCAAAAGGTGTTACTGCAGGTAGAACTGTATCTCATGGCTCCGTGAATCCGCCGGGGAAAGCCTGATATGTCAGGACATTCTCCAACCGTTTTTAAACCGTTTAGCACCGTGGGCATTGCATACAAATTTCATTTGCAATCACAAAGCACATCCCCAGATCATTTTAACATGATCTTGGGCTACTGTGCCTGCTATTGTTGATCGTGTACACAGTATCACAGTAGTGAAGGGGTTAAAGAATGTTTTTGCCAGATGCCCACAAATACACAAGAATCCTGTTAATTCTGGAGATGTTTTACATTTTCTGTTCGATCACAAGGCGGGGGGGGGGGCACTGAAAGGCGTTATCAACAGGGACACATAAGGAGTTATTCAGAGAGAGCTGAATTGGCTCCGAAATGGCGCCGGACTGGTAATTTTCCCGTATGGTGCAATTTCATTACCATTCACTTATTCAAAAAGCAGGGAGGTCACCAATTTTTGCCGAACTGCCAGCAAGTACGGTGCCTGTTCGACCGCAGTGAAATCCCCACAGAGAAGCAATGGCTAATCTATTCAGAAACACCGAACAGCAGAGAAATGTCAGTGAAATGCCCTGATGTTCCATGGTTTCATTGACCAGGTTTAGGCTAGGGTCAGACGAACGCATTTTTCGCGTCGACCGTCAAAAAGAGCGTCCGAACAAATGAACTCATATTTTCATGGAATACGCGATAGCGGTCATACGATGCGCAATCACGGCAGTGATTTTTTACGGATCCAAACCAGGAAACTTTGGGTGTCTGGACGTGATGTTGGCCGGACATTAGCAGCGTCTGACGTCTCCTAATCACGCACACACGCCGCTAGCGGACGCAGCGCACTCTGTACGTCAGTACTATTGGTTTGAAGTTCTCGAAAAAATGCGTTCGTTTGCCACTTGCGTTGCGCGGCCGCATTTTAGTGCGGCCGTTCTTCGTATGTTCCCCGGCATTGGACATCATTTGCTGCTAGCACGGCCGTGATTAAGTGCTGCTAAACGCACGTTAATACTGTGTTCGTCTGACCCTAGCCTTAATCAGGTGAATCCCATAGGTTTCAATGTTAAAAATATTCCAGTTTTAATTCAAAATCTAAATAAAGATAAAATAAACCGTTTATTATTTTAATCTGCAGCAAAAAGTCTCTTTATTTATTTTTTTAGGATTTTTTTAGGCATTTTTCTGGATTTTTCTGCAAAATGTTATTTTCCGATTTTTCTTTTAAATAGTGTTTTTTCATTTTTCTGTAACAGCCCTTTTTATTATCATTCATAGGATCTTATATGTAAATTCCAGATATTTTCCTCTAGTAGTTTTTTGCAAACAGCATTTAATGTTTTGAAACGTTCAATCGTTTTGTTTTTATTTTTTTTACCCCGTTCGTCGACTTGTTGGCTTTTCCCAATAGCTGGTCGACGCTGTGTTTGACGGATCATCGGCTTTTTTCAGACAAGTTTGCGGCAGATCATCGGGTACGATGCGGTGTTTCGGATCAATCCGATATTTTGGATCATATCAGCGGCTTATCGGCAGGATTCTCGGTGACTTTTCGCTGGATTTTCGGATCCGTTCCCTGCACTCCGGGGACTCTGTGGTGAACGCTGGGTCAGGGAATTTGATTTCCTAAAGTGCGGGAAACGAGAGAGCACCGAAATGTCAGTGCTCTCTGAACAACCCCTATAATATACTCATGTGTAAGTGTGTGTGTATGTGTTTGTGTTATGTGTGTGTATGTGTTGATACTCCTGGGTAGGGATGTGCGTTTCGGGTTTCGGAATTTCGGAATTTTCACGAAATTTCCCGATTCGTGTTTTCGGATGCGGCCGAATTTCCGAAAATTTTTAGATCCGAAAATGGCAGATCCGAAAAGTTTTCCGAGCCGAAACGAAATATTTTCGGAATTTTCGAATGGACTTGAAATGTGTCAAATCGAAATTTATTGCTTTGAAACGAGGAGAACAGACGTTCCTAAAAAAACGAAAATTTCCGAACTTACGAAAAGTCGATACAAAAAACGAGCTAAGTGACACGAAAAGATGAAAAATGGTCGATATTCTGAAAAAAAGTACACGAAAATCGAATCGAGCCGAACCGAATCGAAACAGAAATCGGTCGAAACGAGCCGAATCGAAAAGTTTAAAAATCCGAAAAATCGAACCGAATCGAACCGAAAAAAAAATCGGTGCACAAGCCTACTCCTGGGTACCTCATTGAACCAATAAGTGTGATACAACAAAAACGTGCAAATTACAAACTATCAAACACATGCAGGCGGTCAGAATGACTCTTTGGTCAGAAAATGACAGCGTTTTTTTTAATATAAGGACTTTTAAGTACATGCGGCCGGATCTGAGTGTGAAATTGCACAATGCGTCTCCCTGGTTGTGCTTGTTCTCCTGCTACAAAGCAGCCATGCATGGCAGACACGCAGGTCACACAATTAGTATGGTAGGACAAGCTTGTGCTGCTGCAATTTGCGGAGCAGCGGGGAGCTGTATTATTCTCCCTTAACGGCATTATGCGGAGGAATTAAAAAAAGCTGGGCTGTTGAGATTCATTGGCGTTCGGTGGGTGGCCTGTGATTGCTATTGAGATTTGCATTGTATAATTGTGGAATAAAAGATCTGATTTACATAAGGAGCAGGTCTGCCCCCGGGTCTGCGAGGAAAAAAATACTCTGCATGGCTTCCAAAAGGTGGATGTAAACAGCGGAGAAAGAAACATGGACGAGGAGATTTCATATCTAGCGATAAGTGTTAAACCTGGGCAGAAAGGAGAGGGTTAATGATAGTTACAGTGCGTTTACACTGTGTGCGTGTTTGTGTGTCAATGTATGTCTTTGTGTGTTCATGTTTTCTGAGTGAACATGTTTTTTGTGTGTTTGTGTGTGTTTGTATGTGATTGTGTATGTGTATGTCTGAATGTGTGTACGAGTTTTCAGTGTGTATGTGTTAGTGTATATTAATTTTCTCTGTGTATATGTGTTTGTGTATGCACATGTGTGTATTTGTGTGTTTATGTGCTTTCAGTGTGTATGTTTTAGGGTATGTGTTTGTGTGTCTTTGTATGTCTCTGTGTTCGTGTATATGTGTTTCTGTGTGTTTTTGTTTATGTGTTTGTGTGTGTTTGTGTATATGTTTGTGTATATGTGTTTCTGTGTGTGTTTGTGTATATGAGTTTTCTATGTGTGTGTATGTGTTTGAGTGAGTGCGTTCGTGTGTATGTATGTTTGTGAGTGGTTTTATCTGCGTATGTGTATATGTGTTTCTGTATATGTGTTTCTGTGTGTTTGAGTGAGTGAGTGCGTTCGTTTGTATGTATGTTTGTGAGTGTTTTTATCTGCGTATGTGTTTATGAGTTTATGTGTATGTGTTTGTTTATATGAGTTTTCTATGTGTGTGTATGTGTTTGAGTGAGTGCGTTCGTGTGTATGCATGTACAAAACGAAGAAAATGAAGCGCTGATCAGTATATGAGGAAATCGCTGAAACACTCAAAATGGTCCTTGTTGCTCAACCATCAACATAAAAGTACAAAATAAAGGGGTAGTGTAGCGATGACAATGTCCTTCTTGAGATATGGAGGTTTTCAGAACTTTTTGTGGTCCTCTTCTGGATATCCCTCAAATGAGAACACAGAGAAGAGAAAACATCATAGTGCGACCCATATATCACCTATAGCGATGGATAAATAGATCTCACTCACATGAGGTGGAACCCTCCTGGTTCTGGGTCAATCGTATTTTGGGTCGTTCACTGGCCAGTGAACCAGCACCCTGTCGCCAGGTGAGAAAATGCGGACTCGAGCATCCCTGTTATATATTCTCTGCTGAGCTGCCTGCGATTGAGCCAAATGCTCTTTTACAATTGGCATTACTACTGTAATTCTGTCCTGCATCTGCGAAATATGCTCAATAATGCTTTTGTGGGGTGTCTTCTCCCCCTCCCAGGTCTCTTTGGCTATGTCCAGAAGTCCCCGAGGGTGTCTCCCATAGAGTAATTCAAATGGAGAGTACCCTGTAGAGGACTGAGGAACTTCTCTGATGGCAAACATCAGATATGGAAGCAAATAGTCCCAGTTTTTCCCATCCTTGTCAACAACCTTTTTCAGCATGCTTTTTAAGGTTTTATTAAATCGCTCTACTAGTCCATCGGTTTGAGGATGGTATACCGAGGTTCGCAAATGCGTCACCTTAAACAGCTTGCACAATTCTTTTGTCACTCGTGACATAAATGGGGTACCTTGGTCCGTCAGAAGGTCCTTAGGGATCCCGACCCGGCTAAACACCTGTAATAATTCCTTAGCTATATTCTTGGCTGATGTCTGGCGTAGGGGTATTGCTTCAGGGTAACGGGTAGCGTAATCCATAATGACCAGGATATACTGATGCCCTCGGGCAGACTTCGGAAGCGGGCCCACAAGGTCCATAGCAATTCTCTCAAATGGCACCTCGATTATTGGCAAGGGTACTAAGGGACTCCGAAAATGAGGTAGGGGTGCAGACATTTGACAAACCGGACAAGATTTGCAATAGTTTTCAATATCTTTTTGTACCCCAGGCCAGTAAAACCTCTGTAAAACCCTTTCAGTGGTTTTCTCAGTACCTAAATGACCCCCCAATAAGTGTCCATGGGCAAGCTCCAATACCACCTTTTTGTATGGTTTGGGGACCACTAATTGCTCAATAATTTCATTGTTCTTTTTATACACACGATATAGCATGTCATCATTACTAATGAAGTAAGGAAAAGAGAGCCTATTCCCTGGGTCAACAGGTTCCCCATTGATCATCATAACATTTTCCCAGGCCTTCACAAGAGTAAGATCCTTCCTCTGCTCACTACCAAAGTTCTCTCTATGAGTGTTAAGATCTGCAAACTCTAGAGTAGTTTCAGTTTCAACAGAGGGCTCTCTATCCTCATTGGCTATAGGGCCTTCAGACTCTTCCAATTCTCCTGCCAAAAAAGAGAAGGGAAAGTCTGGGGACCCCCAAGAGGGATCCTCTGAATACAACTGCTCTGCAGCATCCATGTATTCAGATTCAGTCTCTGGTTTAGAAACTGTGGCACAGTCTGGGTGTTCCCAGAGTTCCCAAAATTCAGGAAAGTCTCTCCCTATAATTACATCATGCACCAAATGAGGCACAACCCCAACCAAGTGCCTCAGATCACCCCGTGCGTTTCCAAACTTCACAGCTACTATAGGATACTCCTGAGTATCACCATGTACACACACTACAGCAACCTTTTTAGCCCGGAAGTTCACAGAGCCTATCAATTCAGCCTTAATAAGGGTTACTAAACTTCCAGAGTCCAGCAAAGCTGTAACATGCTTATCATTCACAGTTATTGCACACATGTGTTTTCCCTTTACTGGCACTGTGGTGCATGAAACAGTGGAAAACAAAGACTGCCGTCTTTCCTTGAAAGACAAGTCACACTGCATAGGCTCATCAGTTAATGGACAGTTCGCAGCTAAATGCCCAAGTTCCTGGCACCAAAAACATCTTACATTCCTCAGGTTAGGTCTGCTGACGGGCACTGGTGTTCCCGCTTTGGAATGCCAACCTCCCCGGTTTAGATCAGCAGTTTTTCCCTCTGCCTCCTTGCCACGCTCACCACCCACTTTCCCTGGAACAGTCTTACCGATTGCCGAGGGAGGCCTTGGTTTTGGGCGGAAAGTCCATGGGCTCACCGGGGAGGCGTTCAAATCCTCAGCTGCAAAGTACCTCTCAACAATCTCCACAAGCTGATCCACCGACTTGGGGTCCCCTTGGGTTACCCACTTTTGCAAGACAATCGGTAAGGATCTTAGGAAGCGATCCATGACTACCCGCTCAATGATCTGTGGCCCCGAGAGGGACTCCGGTTGCAGCCATTTTCGGACCCGGTGGATGAGGTCAAACATCTGTGACCGCGGTGACTTCCCAGCTTGGTAGGACCAGTTGTTAACACGCTGTGCTCGCACTGCTAAAGTAACACCTCGCCGTGCTAGTATCTCCAGCTTGACCTTGTCACAATCCATGGCATCCACAGACTCCAAATCATAATATTCTGTGATTCACCGGTTAGCAAGGGCGCCAACAATCCTGCCCACCGTGTCTTAGGCCATGCTTCCCTCTCAGCGGTTCTTTCAAATGTTAACAGGAAGGCCTCTGGATCATCCTCTGCGGTCATCTTGGAAAGGAAGCGACTGACATGGATGGGTGAGGAGTTGTCAGAAGAATCTGCAGCTTGCAGGGAGACCTCTGTGCCAGAGTCTGTACCACCTCCGTCAGAGTCTTGCGATCGCTCTCAGCAGCAACTGCAAGCTTTTCAAATAACATATGTGTCTGTTCCTGTACAGCACTGATCTGCTGCTGCGTGTGCGTGTGCAGCACCTGAGTTTGCTTCTGCAGAGCATTTAACATGTCCCGCTGTGTAGCATTAGCCTGTTGCTGTGCTGCATTAGCCAACACCAACTGTTTTATAACATCCTCCATTTTTTTTTTTCACTTCAGTAACTGGCCTTTTAAATAGCAGGTTCTTGCTATCACTTGCCCAAAGTTCACTTTTTTTTTTTTCCATTTTCACTTCACTAACTGGCCTTTTAAATAGCAGGTTCTTGCGATCATTTGCCCAAAGTTCATTTTTTTTTTCTTTTTCACTTCAGTAACTGGCCTTTTAAATAGCAGGTTCTTGCTATCACTTACCCGCATTCTCCACCATATGTGAGCTGGGAAACAGGTAGCGGGTGCAATTGCTCTCTGGGGTGAGCCCTCTTGAAAGGTTCAGAGACCAGACCAGTGACTTTTCTTCAAACGGGGGTACATTTATTGCAGCAACCCACAGGTTATACACCACACTGTATATTGCTCAAAATAAACAGTTCAAAAGCAAAGAAAATTCCTAGCCGTGTCCCGGCACTAACTAAACATACAATAGCCCTGACTAACAACCTTTGCAAACCTAGTGTTTGTTAGGCTTCAGCAAACTAGCATAACCAACCTTGTGCTCCAGCAGATAGAGACCGTCTGCTCCCCAGACTTCAGAGCGATGTCTGTTTGCCTCACCTGCACTAAATTGCCACTGAGGCAAAGTGCAAAACCAGGTGCTTAGAGGTTCCGGAAGGTGTAAGAGAGAAATCTGGGTGACACATAAACCCCGGACAGGACCTTTCCTTGCTCTCTACATGATGCCCTGTTACAATGTGTATATGTGCCTTGTATGTATTTGAGTGTGTATGTGTTTGTGTATGTACTTGTTCGTGTGTTTGTTTTTGTGTGCTTAAGTGTATGTGTGTTTTTGTGTGTTTTTTCTGTGAATTTGTTCCTGTCGAGGTGTATATGTTTTTGAATGTGTGTATGTATGAGTTTGTGTGTTTGTCTGTGTATGTGTTTGTGTGACTTTATATGTGTGTGTGTGTAGGTGTGTTTGAGGGGGTTATAGGATTAATGGATATTTTAAAGTGGTTTCCATAAAACCATCGACTCTGCCAGTTGTTTCATGTAAAACCACTTGGCATTGACAGATAAAGTATCCATTGAATCGCAAAACAGTTTACTTTCATTTTTCATCTAAAATGTGCCAAAAAACAACAATGTCCTGAGTTCCTGACCCCTACAGATCTGCATCCCCACAAAAGCGTCATAACTCATCAGCACGTAATACAATGCTGCCGCCAGGAGGACGCGTTCTTCGCATTCCCTCTCTAGAATTGCAATAATTAATTATTCTGCAGAATGATAGAATAAATGATGGAACAAACATGTGACAGACTTCGGTATCCTCCGTGTGTGACTGAGATAGTTGTACCAGGGCAGTGTGGAGACGTGAATTTCTATTTCAACCTTCATCATCCCAGTAATGACAAGATGAAAGTCATTGACCTCAGCATCGGTTCTTCTATTTTCACTTTTTAAAAAATCAAGGTTTTCTGGTTATTTATGGCTGCAGTATTCAGGGTCACAAAATAATCAAGTAAATGTGTGAAATTAGGTGTTTGGTTACACAAAAGATCTTGGTGGCCTTTCATGCTTAGGGGGAAAGGAAGTACCATGAACCCGAATGAGCAATACATCAAGCATGAGGTTAAAGATCTTCCACGGAATCCTTTGTAGGAGATAAAGGTTATTTCCAACTTGTAGAGCAGGGCTGTCCAACTCTGGCCCTCCAGATGCTTCTGAACTACAAAACCCATGACTTCCTGGCAATCTATTGCATTGAAAGAATTGTAGGCTTTGACAGCCCTACTTTAGATTGTGGTGGTGGAATGAAGTCCCCAGCTAAGAGGTAAATTGTAAACATACCTTAGGTTGCATTAAAGGGATACTACAGGGTTAAAATGAGAGGGGGATGGGTGGGTTACACATTAACAAACTTTAACAAAACTTAAGTGGAAGGTGAAATGCCATTGTCCCATCCTTGTGCCCATTTCCTATGGTCATCGATTTGTGAGGTGGTGGAATTGGAAAAGTACTCATTGTAGGGGCACAATGGCATGTTCCCTCTGCTGTTTTCTTTAGTGGCCCACTTGCTTTCATGGGTCGAGGCTTTGGTTGGATACTTGGCATGTCCACACCTCATGTTATTCTGTATTTCTCCCCTAATTCTCTATGGTGTCCAGAATGGGCGGAGCCTGGAAGGTTGACCCCTTCCATTTATTGATATGGCTCCCGACTGTCTCATTGAGTGAGGTCTGGTGAGTAGACACTTGGCATGCTATAGTGTACTCCCTACACAATTTTCTTGGGTTGGGGGAAGGAAAGGGGCTCAATGGCATGTCCCCAATGCTAGTGGATGGACACTTGGCATTCTATAGTGTACACCTTAACCAATGCTCTTGGGTTGGGGCAGGAATGGGGCTCAATGGCAGGCCTCCTATTTCTGTTTCTAAGTCTCCACTGGCTGCCATTTCCCCATTTTTAGATTGGAGCCTCCACCCTTAGTCAGCCCAAAGAAAATTATGTCAAGGGGTCTTCTGACCTAATGGTTTCCTCCTAGTGTAGTTTATTGATCTATTTTGTGGATCACTTTAGAAGAAAAAACAAAAGGCCACAATATATTGCTTCTAGCACGTACTATGATGGGATATGCTTAATGTGAGAGAAGGTACGTTTCCTGAAATTCTCGCAACTTTCCATTCATTCATTTATGATCATCAACAAAATCTTTGGGTTTGTGTCTTTACGAATCACCAAGTGTGTTGTGTATCTACACAAACACCAGAGGAACAAAAGTTGCCTATCCTTGTGTTCTGTCCAGTCCTTGACCCAAAAGTTAATCGTTTCATGTATGAACGTTCCAGAAAATTCCAGATCCATTATTCCCATTTATCATAACCCTAACATATGTACAATTAGTCTTCATTCCTCCAAGGGTGTCCAATATCTCCACGAATCCCCCAAAGTATCCATGATGGATTTAATTTCCGATCACCTCTGTGTAATCACCGTGAAGGACCCGACCTCATGCATGAAGACATTCAAAGCTTTAATTCTAGATTCTGATTAAAATTCCAGCGGGTCATAAATCAAAAACGCCTTCGCTTCCCACAAAACGACATTATCTGGGGCAGCCGGGAGTCCCCTGAGATTTTATTATCAATGCATAGACAAGCGCGGCTTCCTCTGGGACTGCGCTTCAATTTATGCCCAAAAAAGATTTTCCACGTGGCACATTATTGTGATAGCGGCGGCTCATTAATCTGAATTTATTTTGAAAATGCGGGAGAGACAAAAAAATAGGAAATAAAAGGGAAACGATCATTTAGTTTGGGTGAATAATGATGATTACAAGTTACGACCGGAGTCGGAAAACATAGACATAAACTCTATAGAGAAGAACACACACTAGATACATTGCGATCTAGGTTACCATTAAGTTTGCCAGGTCGGCCATGTTTTCCTGGACGCGTATTACTACTTCATACAGAGGCAGAGCTCGTAGAAGGTGCTGCCCTGCAACATGTATAACTCATATGCCTCAGTAAGAAAATCAGTTACCAAATCAGAGCAGACGCCAAATCTCCATCGCTGCCGGCTTAACGATCGTTGGAGCTCTCCGAAATACATTGTAAATCTAAAACAAATAAACAAATAACCGCCATTACTCCGAAGCATCTCAGAAGTATTTAATATAGTATTTTAAATTTTATTTATTTATTTATTTATTCTCCGACTCTTACGTGATCTCGTCTTATAAATATATCAGTCAAGATTCCCGCGGGAAGAACAAACAAACATATAAATAACCTATAACAACATGCATATGCTCAATCGTTTCAGTGTAGATTTGGCCACTAGAGGCCACTGTTGTTTCACAGAGCGCCTGCAATTATAATCATCCCATGGATGGACGGAAGGATATTTCCGCACAAATGCAGTAAAATATCATCATGGAGAAATGATGGTTTGTGGACACCAAGACATAATACATTTGTTGATTCAAGGCGGCTGCAAATTTTTTTTGGAACTAAGCGGTCTGTAAATTAATTTCAGTCATACTTTCTCTTTGGTTTGTACAACTATGTATATTATTATATTTCTAACTTTTATTATTATTTTTAAATAATAAAAACAAAATATATAGGAGTAAAAAATAATATATATATATACATATATAATATATAATTCTAATAATAATATAAAAAAAATATATATATATATATATAAAAAGACACGGCAGTAATCACTTTTTTCTTTCAGACCTTTGGTTAATATGTGGTTGCGATGATTTACTTGCATTTAAAGTGTTCGCGACAGCAGTAGCCATCACAGTGGGAGCGCAGGATATACTGTGCCGTTGAATAGCATGAAGCCCACGCTTGGAAGAAGCTGCACAGAGTAACCATCCAGCATATTGCCAGCTCATGTGTCTCCCTCTGGAATTTATGACTTGTTAGCATGTCGTGAAGGCTTTGACTATTTTCTTTCTAATTTATATCATGAGGTTTTTATTTTAAAATACTAAATTTGGGCAAACTTTTTAAAAAATTTGACTTAAAATTTTAATTTGTCAATGCTTGCTATTGGAAGTTACAAGCACACACATATACATAGCTATGCAGCTTCCTGACTATGTATTTATTTGCATGTGTAGATATACAGTAGACTCGTCTGATTTGGTGTAAGCCGTACATAAATTCGGCAAAATATTGGTGGTTGCGAAGCATCTAAAATTCTAAACTCAAACCTGTCAAACCAAATCACATCCTAAATAAATTTATCTAATGAATTTAAATATAATCGGATAGATTCAGAGTTATTCAGGTATATGAAAAAAATTGCATTTATTTTACATTGCAAAATCCCTAACCCTAAAGCAAGCAGAAATAGTAACCTTAACCCTAAAAATAATTCTAGTCCTAAAACTAACACTAACTCTAAAAGTAACCCTAATCCTAACTCTAAAAGTAACCCTAACTCTAAATGTAGAAGAAACAGAAAAGGTAAATTTAACCTTAACCCTAAGAGTAACCCCTACCCTAAAAGCAACACTAACCCTAATCCTAAAAGTAACCTTACCCCAAAAAGTAATCCTAACCCTAATCATAAAAGAAGCAGAAATAGTAGCACTAACTTAACCTTAAAATTTAACCTAACCATAAATGTAACTCTAACCCTAATTCAAACTTTAAATGTAAATCTAACTCTAATCCTAATGATAAAGAAGCAGAAAGAGTAACCCTAACAGTAAATCTAACCGTAAAAGTAATCCTAGCCCAAAAAGTAACTATAACCCTAATCCTAACTTTGACTGTAACCCTAACTCTAATTTTAACTCTAACCCTAATCATAGAGGAAGCAGAAATAGTAACTTTAACCCAAAAAGAACCCTAACCCAAAAAGCAATGTTAACTCGAAAAGTAATTCTAGCGCTAACTCTAATCGGAAAAGTAGCAGAAATAGTAACCCTAACCTTAACCATAAAATTAAACCTAATTATAATCCTAACTTTGAAAGAAAGCCTAACGCTAACCCTAATCCTAATCGTAAAAGGAACAGAAATAGTAACCCTGACCATAATCTTAAAAGTAAACCTAACCCTAAAAGTAAACCTGACCCTTAAAGTAACACTAACCCTAAAAGTAACCCTAAATCTAATCCTAATTTTGAGAGTAAACCTAATTCTAACCCTAATCGTCAAAAAGCAGAAATAGCAACCCTAAACTTAACCCTAACCCAGAAAGCAATTCTAACTCTAATACTAGCTCTAAAAGTAACCTAACTCTAACCCTAATACTAAGCCTAACCTTTATTTGACTTCTGGTCTAAGGGAGGTATAGAAGAACTAAAGCAGGGTGTAGAGGGGTTCATAGGAGGTATAGGGGGAAAATGATGAGTGACTCCATGTTTCTGAAAATTTCTGAATAAATCCGATAAAGGAACAGGACCAAATTTTCACATGTCCGTATAGAGAATTTCCAGACTAGAAGTGCCATTTTTCCCCTGTTCACGGGTCTACCTTTGACTTTTGATAAATATTTTATTTTACTGTGTTGGGATTATGTCTTGTCCCTCTCAATGACAAGATTCCTAATTTTCCGATAAGTGGACATTTTTAAATGATAGTATTAAAGAAAAGACCCATTGAAAATGAAGCCCATGGCTGTACGGCTGTACTAATGAGTAAAACAATGTCAATGGCCGCCCGCGATTTTAATAAATCGAACTTTATTATGTGTGCGAACACTTACCGTGTGTCTAATGGGTTTGGGACTAGCTCTGAGAGCGTTTCGTGTCTTATCTTCAGTCTAGAAGTGTAATTCTTCACTCTCGTAAATCAATGCACTGATATGTGTCATTAATTGCGCAACAGAAACACTCTCCATCATATCTACGACAAGTTCCTCCATTCATTTTACTCAACAATGTTTTACGATACACCCCTTCGCTTGCCCGCTGCTAAGAATATCTTTGTTTCAGGACATTGCAGCACCATTTTTCAAGTTTTTCTTTCAACTGGTGTGTCAAGGTTCTACATTTACAGTAAGTACATTTGGTCAGAAACTTAAGATGGAGAACTCTCCTCCAACCCAGTTCATCAATATACTTGACCATGTTTAATGGACCTTTCCCCTGTGCAAACTATCGTATCCGCAGAACTGACAATATTCCATGACCTTCTATTTAAACTATTGAACATAATGAGCAAGCAATGGCAGCCTAGCATTGGGCCAAGGGAAAATGGAGGACCTGTTGGAATGGGTGGTTATGGTCATGAAACGTATTGCATTCCTGTCCAAGTGTCCTGCTGTTGTTTTCTTCTTCATTTGCAAACTATCGTATCAACCGAACTGCTAATATCCCATGAATTTTCATTTAAAATATTGGACATGACAAACAAGCCATGGTTTGGAATTGGGCCAAGGGAAAAAGGACATCCTGTTGCAATGGGTGGTTGTGGCCAGGAAACATATTGTTGAAAAACAGAAAGGTTCAGTTTCTTGCTCCGTCTTTCTTGCCCATCGTGTTTTTGCCATGTTTCTCTGACCTAAGCTGGGTCAAGGACACACGGTACAAACAGGATGGGCAAGATAGACAGGGGCAAGAGTATGGTAGGCCTAGAGCACGGGCACTACATCATGAACGATTGATGAAAATTCTTCATATGTTCCAATGGTCATAATCACCATTTGGTGCAATTCAGGGCCAATTTGGACGTTAGTGAATAACCCCTTAGGTGTTATCCTTCTGCCACAGCAAAGCTTTGTTGAGTAGAAGTCAAGGCGCAGATCAGCAAGAATTGAGCAGAAAGACGAAACTATGGAGGAAATGTGACTAAAATAAATGAAACACAAATCACAGTGTCAATAACTGCAGTCTTACGAACAAGAAAGCCAGGAACATTTTTACTGTTATTTCTGGCTTGGCTTCCATGAATTTCTAGCTTACGGGAGCATTAAAAATGTAAGGAGTTGAGACCACCAAGACCACGCGCCTCGGGGGCCAATTAGCTGGACGAACAACATTTTGCATTCTCTCGCGCACGTGAATATTTACAAACCGTCACGCTGCACATCTGGGCCCTGATGGCTCAGCGTTTCAAGCCAGGGGAACGGCATGAAATGGAAACCCATGCCTGGAAATCACTTAATGCTGCTCCAAGATACGGAAAAAAAGCAACAAAAGCTGAAGGCAGACAGACTAATTATGTTCGTCTTAGTACACAGATAACAGAGCTTGAAAAAGAAAGGGATAAAGCTAGGAGAGCTTTTTTTAATACAGTATATTAATAATGGTCGACTTATCCATAACTGTAACCAAATTTAAACCCAAACACGTAGAACAGGTAGAGCAAGTCACAACCTAAACTGCTGGTCCTTCAAGGAGCCGGAAAAACCTAGCTAAAAGGCAGACACACACAGAAGTGGAAAAAGCAGTCAATAAATAAGTCAAGTTCAGCAACCAGGGGGTAGTCATACAGTCCAAATATCAAGGATTATAGAGATCAGGATAGTCCAGACTCAATGGCCAAGATTGGTACACTAATCGATGCAAAGATAACGAATGCACTCTCTAGGACAATGACAAAGCTAAGAACAGAGAGATCACGGGATCTATATAGGCTTAGAGGTGTTTCCATTGGTAGGCGTCGTTTTTGAGCTCCATTGCATGAACGATGCGGGCCATCTGGACCATGAGGGAAAATTGGGTGGCACAATGACGTAATGACAAGTCATCAATAATAGCCAGTGACAGAACAGCTATACTGAGCGGCTGAGACGGACAGAGCCAGGAGAGGATGACGCTCAATTCTTTGGGAGAAGAACAACACATGACAGCAGCAAAAGTGGTAGGAGTTGTGACAGTAACAAAAATATAATAATAAAGGTCCTGATTCCAACTCAAATGGAAGAATGGAGTGCAAGATGTTTTCCATTACTCGTTCCCTATTAACGACTGCTTTTTAACTGGTATTAGCATCTTGAGTCAGAACATTTATGAGATGGTCGTAGATACCAACAGAATCGTCTCCTTAAGTCCAAGCACGACCCTGTTCAGTATCACAAAGGAGACGAGAAGAAACCCTAGAAGAACACTAGAAACTATTTGTTCCCCGTCATCCGATGTTCTTGGAAAAGAGGACATTCCACCGCCTCTTCTCACCACAAACGGAAGGCACAAATAATTCTCAATGGAGTTCTTGAATCTGAGTTCGCTCTCTGGTCTACATAGAGTCCTGTAACCTTCAGGGGATGCTACCAGTGCTGCCGCTGATGGTGTTAGCAACTCCCTTTTATTACGTGTTGAGCTGCTAATATAGAGGCTCACTCATAATAAAGTCATTAATGGTAAGTGAACCAAATATTTCCATTAGCAGCTTCCCATAACAGATCCAGCTGGAATATTTGAATTTATTGACAACCCATTCAGGCCAATAAACCGGCCAAATATGTTTCGGCAGGTAAATACCTGGATATTTGATTTTATTGATGACTCGTTTGGGACAGTAGTTTGGGAATATTGGGTGGTTAGAAAAGGAACATGCATTTTCAAAAACAAAGGGCCATCCCTTTTTGATAACGCATGCTCCTTTGGTATCTACTTACCATTCTGAGTAGGTCATCAATAGAATCAAATATCCAGGTAATTACCTAACTAAAAATATTTGTCAGTTTTTTTTTGTATCACATATCATAACGTCCCCATTTCCAAGTTAGATCAGTGCAGAGCTGATGTAGAAGTCATGTAGAGATGGCTTTAGGTGGCATATCATGATGAATGGCAGCCACCACATGGAACAATACCAAGAGACACTCGCAATTGGGTAGAAGAGCTGCGTTCTGGAAGTGACTGGAGAAAAAGATGCAATGTTAACCTAACTAAATTACAGATGTACCCGTGCCAACAGGCAATAAACACATGTGCTCTTCTACTCTACTACCAACCCATCACCAACCAGATGGGTCGCGTTGACACTGGATTGCACAGTTCTGGCACACAGCACTAAAGATGTAACATGTCCTACATCTGTTGGTGGTTGGTGGAAGAGGATAAAAAAAAGTCTTGATTATGACTAAATAACAATAATACTATGTACTTCGCCTCAACGAAAATCTTGGAGGAAGATCAGTATGAGACACGACACTGCCTAACCGGCAAACCTGTAATCAGCAGTTAAAAACGATGAAGAAACAACATTATTGGTGTAAAAACAGTGATTTTTATGCCATTGTTTCCATTCTTGGAAAATAACCCAAATAAACGCAGCCAGCCTTCACAAAAAAGTTACAATTTTATATCTGAAAGCAAATGTCCAAGTTTACCTTCCGTCGTCCTTTGTGTAGACACATACACCTCCTTTGTTTTCTAAATTAATAGTAAAAAATCGATAGGAATGTGTGGCTTCTGCTTACGATCAAACGGCAGAAATGCTTTTTGATTATCGCTGCTAATATGGCCACAATTACACGACTAAAGAACAAAAAAAAACAATGTTTTCCGAGAAAATTTACCCCAGAGTCCCCTTTTGTCCAATTTTGTGACTCTTCACGGGATTTTTCGAGCACACTGTGCTTATTGTGATTGTACGTTCTGTAGCCGAAATACAAAGGTTGTCATTTTCAGCTTAACGGCACCGAATCGCAGCTGTAATCAGGGCTTTTGTGTTAAGATAACGGTGATGTATTGTATGTTCGGTGTGCGTTGTATGTATTCACAAAATTACAAAATGGGAAGCGTTGGGATTAGCTCGGGGTTTACGGCTTGTGGTTTTGACTGAAGAATTTATTATTATTATGTATTTTATTATTTTATAATTATTTTTTCTTTTTTATCTATTATTTTATTATTATTAGTAGTATAATTTTTTAAGTCGTCTTTGTTGTCGTGGCGTTTATTTTGAAAAGTTGCAATTTTCTTGCAGCGTCTTTTTTGGGGGTGTTATTTTTTGATACGTCTTTTTTTTGCGACTTTTTCCTTGCGTCGTTTCCATAGGATACCTTTGCTATAGTGACTGCATGCTAAAACAGCGAAGGCTTGAACGCCTCATAGGCTGAGGGCACTTCTGTTCACACGGCACCCTGTGCGATTGCTCAGCTTGCACACCCCAAAAGCCAGTATTGTTTACAACTACAGTGAACTTTTGAAGCAAGGGCACCCCATTATGCCAGGGATGTCAAACCAAAGTTGACCATAGTTGCAAACAAGGCAGACTGTTGGGGTGGGCAAGTTGTGCAATCGCATAGGCTGCCATGGGAGCAGAAGTGCCCTCGTCTTACGAAGCTTGCATGATTTCCTGGTTTTAGCACATAGTCAACAACGATAGAAAGCTTTAAAATAAATGCTTTGGGTAGAAAAATGATACAGTCAGGTCCATAAATATTGAGACATGGACACAATTGTAACATCTTTGGCTCTATACACCACCACAATGGAGTTGGAATGAAACAAACACAATGTGCTTTAACTGCAGACTGTCAGCTTTAATTTGAGGGTATGTACATCCAACTCAGGTGAACGTGTAGGACTTACAGCAGTTTGCAGATGTGCCTCCACTTGTTAAGGGACCAAAAGTAATGGGACAGAATAATAATCATAAATCAAACTTTCCCTTCTTAATACTTGGTTACAAATCCTTTGCAGTCAATCACAGCCTGAAGTCTGGAACGCATAGACATCACCAGACGCTGGGTTTCATCCCTGGTGATGCTCTGCCAGGCCTCTACTGCAACTGTCTTCAGTTCCTGCTTGTTCTTGGGGCATTTTCCCTTCAGTTTTGTCTTCAGCAAGTGAAATGCATGCTCAATGGGATTCAGGTCAGGTGATTGACTTGGCCATTGCATAACATTCCACTTCTGTCCCTTCAAAAACTCTTTGGTTGCTTTTGCAGTATGCTTTGGGTCATTGTCCAATGTGCCTTTTATCTGTACATTGTAATTGGGGTAATGAGGGAATATCACACACCTGGCCATGGAACAGCTGAGAAGCCAATTGTCCCATTACCTTTGGTTCCTTAACAAGTGGGAGGCACATCTGCAAACTGCTGTAAGTCCTACACCGTTCACCTGAGTTGGATGTACATACCCTCAAATTAAAGCTGACAGTCTGCAGTTAAAGCACATTGTGTTTGTTTCATTCCAACTCCATTGTGGTGGTGTATAGAGCCAAAGATGTTACAATTGTGTCGATGTCCCAATATTTCTGGACCTGACTGTATATCTGCAGCTTAAATACCTGAACCTCTATGGATGCTGTTGCATCTTTCCTGTGTATGCCAATTAAGATTGGTTTATGTTTTCACATCAGGGTTTGCCATTTTAGTGGTAGGAAGGGCGTACATCGTGGACCTTGGATCTCAAAATCTGGCGCCCTCCAGATGTTTCTAAATTACAGCTCCCGTGATTCTCTGCCCATCTGTTGCATTCAAGGAATTCTGGTAATTATGGCCCATCAATGTGTGGTGACCCCAGAGTTTGAGATCCCTGGCGTAGTGCGGCATACCGCAGTATGCTGATTTTCAAGAGAAAACAGAGGTTGCTGGTGGATAGAATAGTTGGGAGGAGAGCAGAGGTCGAGGCAGGTGGCTAACAGGTAAAGTCGGGGGTCACAGGTCAAGGGTTGTTACACAGAGAAGGTAGAATTGACTAAAGGAGGGTTGAGAAATTAGTAAAGGGGAACTGGTTCAATACTGGAGCTCTGTGAGAAAGATGAAGTGGGTTTCTATTGGAAGAGGCTTTAAGGGCTCCTACTACTACTTTAACAAGCCGCTATATTGGTAGAGGCAGGCTTTGCACTGCCATTCTGCAGCCTAAAAAGAGCCGGAAGGCTTGCGCTTCTCCTGGCTCCCATGGAGACCTGAGCAGGCACCAAGTGGGGTTGTAGCCTTGCAGTATGCTGTTGAATGAGGCCGATCCAAGAAGCTGCCATGGGCAAATCAATAGGCAACATCCAGATATCCATTGGCAGTAAGAAGAACGGATCTGGGACTGGAGGGCATGGTGAGTAGGCCAGACCCAAATATCTTTTCCCATTTTTGCCCCATTCTGCAAATTCATCCTTACCCCATCACCCCAAGACCATGAAGAGAAGAATATTTATTTGGAGAGTACGTACACTAATGGAATGACACCAAGAATACATTTTCACTCTGTGATACACTAACAAGGACACACAGCTAGTGGCCCTGAGCACCAATGCATTCATCTTGGGAATAGTACCATTCCCCCTCCCTGTGCACATCATAAAGCCGAGAGTCTGCCTGTTCACCCCAGAAAGCGTACGCAGCAGTAACTAACCACACACACATACAGCTGTCATTCTCCACGATCTCATCCTTCCAGGGCTTTTGTTATCCTTTAGCCAATTCCCAAGGTTGTGCGTGACAAAGTCAGTGAATATAATAGTCATGACATATGGTCCCAGAGGCGCCGAGCCTGCCCTAAATATTCACATTTGTCGTATGTGTGAAGCATTTAGCTAAATCAAGAGATACTGGATGGATTTTTTGACTTATTTCTGACTCGACTGCTTGGTGAACAGCTGCAAAAATCTGCATTAAATGGCACTAACATTGGGCAATATGATGGAATCGTCCTCTTTATGTGCCCATTTGTGGTCCTTTAAGGCCATTTTCAACTTAAAATATTGTATTATGTATTATTATTAAGTTTATTAATATTTTTAGATTTTAATCCAGGTTTTTGTTCTCAAATTGTTTTGAATTCATGCCCTACTAGACTGAAACTTCCAGCGAGACCTGAAAACGAAGGTGGGAAGGGCAAACTATAGAGCACAGAAAGCCGAACCTGAGAAACAGCTGAGGTTTGAGTTTATTTAATAGACCTGATTCTGTCAATATTTGACATGAAGGATTATGATAGCATTGTGCTTTGTTGTGCCCTTGAGAAGGCAAGACTCTCTGGACACTCAAACCAATAATGTATCTGTCACACGTGTGCCACCTTAAGCAGCTCCCCTAGCTTCATTCAGGAGATGCCAAGGAAACATGGCAGGACTTGTAGTTGGTACCAGGAACAACACTGCGCAAAGATGAAAGGGGACACACAATGAGCTAGAATGCAAAAGACGTTGTAGAAAAAGGACACCATCCTTAAAAGTGAAGGTCGGAATGTCTAGTGAGGCTGAAGACAAAAGCAAAGCAATCTGGTAGATCTCCAAAGGGCTTGGGCAAGAAAGGAGCTGTCAAGGTTTAGGACTTTGAAGAACTGGCATGGTTATGGGCTTTTTCGTGACTCTAACTCTAAAAGAAATCCTAACGCTACAACAAGCACAAGTAGTAACCTAAACTTTATTACAAAACCTAACATAACCCTAACCCTAAAACAAGAACAAATAATTTACCCCTAATTATAAAACCTTATCCCTAAAACTAGCCCTAACCCTAAACCTAACCTTAAAACAATCCATATCCATAACTCTAAACCTATCCCAAACACCAAAGTAAGCACAAATAGCAATTTAAACCCGGACCCTAAAACTAATCCTAACCCTAAAACAAGCCCTAACTAAAAACCTAAACCTAAAACAAGCCCTAACCCTAAACCTAACCCTAAGACTACCCCTAATGCTAAACCTAACCCTAAAACAAGCCCTAACTCTAAACTTATATCAAACACCAAAACATGCACAAATAGTAATCTAAACCCTAACCCTAAAGCTAGCCCAAATCTTCCACCTAAACCTAACCTTAAAACTAACCAAAACTCTAAGGGCCACATTACATTCCTAGCGGTAAAACGTCGCTCGCAGTTTTCCCCCTAGCGCACCCGTTTTACCGCTAGATTGCAATGCGGGCACAAAAAATGCTGCCTGCATTGTTACCGCTCGTAAATTACCGGGATGCGCACGGCAGCGTTAAGCGCAGCCATGCGCATCATCTCAATAGAGTCCATAGGACTCCATTGAAGCAGACGCCGGGGGTCACATGACCAGCCGGATCTCGCCTCGCGAGATCCAGCCGGTCAGCGTAGTGATACGCAGGGGAGACTGCAGGGACTTTTCCCCCCAGTCTTTCCCTGCTCCTGCCGGACTGAGGAGGCGGACAGAGCCGCAAGAGGGGAGTATACGATAATATTTTTATTTTTCTGGATGGTGCTAATGGATTCTGCAGAAGTGGAATCCGTTAGCACCAAGTCCTGGCTCTGGTTAACTTTTTGTTAACAGCGGCCAGACGTTAATCAGCGCTGGGACTTTATAATCCAGCGCTGATTAACACTTTGCGCTCCCCATGTTAAGTATAGGGAGCGCCAAGTACAGTAACCTCGCGCTGAAAAGCGCAAGGTACCAAATGCAAAAGGGTTACTTAACCCGTTAGCGTTTTGATTGAAATATGCGTTAACTACTTGTGTTAACGTTAACGCTCACGCAGGTGAGCGCTAATGTTAGCACCAAGTATGTAATGTGGCCCTAAATCTAAAACACCCCGTGACTCTAGACCTAACCCTAACCCTAAAACAAGCCCTAACTCTAAACCTATCCCAAAAACAAGCACAAATAGTAATCTAAACACTAATTACAAACCTTAACCCTAAAACTATCCCTAACCCTAACCATAAAACAATCACAAATAGCAACCTAACTCTAATCAGAAACCCTAGCCCTAAAACTAACCCTAAAAATTGATAGCCTTTGAATTCGAGAGCGTTCAAAAATTTACAAGTGGTCCCAAAATGTTTTGATTGCTCATGAAAATCACTCCACAATCAATGCAAGGCGTCAGCTCCAGAAACGACTAAGAGAGATTCATTCTTTAATTGCTTTACATTTTCGTGTTATTTTCCGACGCGACAAGGCTGGTGGCGACGTTTCCATACGATACCCATGTACACTCAAGGACAGGGCTGTCAAGCTTATGGCCCCCTAGATTTTGATGCCTACAATTCACAGAATTCCTTCAATGCCACAGATGGCCAGAGAACCATGGGAGTTGTAGTTCTGAAACATCTGGGGGCCCTGAGTTTCACATTCCTGCTCAAGGACTTTCAGTCTTCACAAGTTTAATACAATCGCATTTTGTGCAAATCCACCAACGTTATGAAGACCAAGTAGCATTTAGCACCTTGAGATATCATTAAACTCTTGAAGACTGAGTTGCAAGTCCTCAAGCTTGCCCTCCTTTTGGCTTTTTAATTTTTTTTATATATATATATACTGATCAAACTTTGGGAAAAGCTATGCAATAAAGTACAAAAAAAAGTCAAAATTGTTGTCTTTCCTAAAACGCTCTGTTCAGCAGGTTCTCTGAAAGGTCAATGCAGTATTAGGCAGAGGGATTTTCTAAAATTTGCAACGAGAGCAATCTGTGTCCTCTAGAATTGATGACTTGCTTGGGAATAAGGGAGGGAAAACTGCAATGCCAACGATTTATTTCATGTGAAATGTGATCTCTTTTTGACTCAAACACGATAGAGGGAGAATTATGACTTCAAGCCGAGATGCAAAGACGTGGGATTCAGAAACTGTACACCAAGTCAAGGATCAATAGCGTTACTGAAGGGAGAAGTACATACATTGATCGGAATGTCCCAATATTTTCTTAGTTTTGTGACCTTTCGCTACGATCATTGCATCTTAACTCCGAAAGCTGCGGACGAGCATCTTCAGCCGTTTCAACGGCTTTCCTTCAAAATCCAAATCTATCGGATATTCACATTAACTCCACACACCGACACAATGCCAGATGCCATCACAGCTTTAAGCACCTCTAGATAATTTTTCGGTCTTTTTTCCCATCAAAATAATCAGTGAATTTATTGACGTATAAGACAACCTATGCTATTATTTAGCTTCCATTACCTTACGGATGTAGATTAATTAGTCTTGTGTTTTCTGGATAGTGATTTGCTGCTTTGTATATCTTTTCTAGTTCCCTTTACACAGGTTGGTCATTAGGTGGTGACCTATCAAAGTAAAGACTTCTTTATAATTCTCACGACTTTTTCTAGTTCCCTTTACACAGACTGGCCATTAGGTGGTGACGTGTCAACGTAAAATCATTTTAATGCTGTTGACTTTTTCTAGTTCCCAGTATACAAGTTGGCCAGTAGGTGGTGATGACTTGTCATCGTAAAATCTTCTTTTTAATGCTGTTGACTTTTTCTAGCTCCCTTTACAAAGGTTGGCCATTAGGTGGTGACCTGTCGACGTAGAATCATTTTAATCCTGGTGACTTTTTCTAGTTCCCGTTACACAAGTTGGTCATTAGATGGTGACCTGTCACCGTAAAATCTTCTTTTTAATGCTGTTGACTTTTTCTAGTTCCCTTTACACAGACTGGCCATTAGGTGGTGACCTGTCAACATAAAATCTTCTTTTCAATGCTGTTGAATTTTTCTATTTCCCTTTACACAGCTTGGCCAATAGGTGGAGCCCTATCAAAGTAAAGTCTTCTTATTTTTAATTCTCATGGCTTTTCCTAGTTCCCTTTACACAGACTGGCCATTAGGTGGTGATCTGTTAACGTAAAACCGTTTTTTTAATGCTATCAACTTTTTCTAGCTCCCTTTACACAGGTTGGCCATTAGGTGGAGTCCTATCGAAGTAAAGACTTCTTTTTAATTCTCATGGCTTTTCCTAGCTCCCTTTACAGAGGTTGGCCATTAGGTGGTGATGGTGACCTATCAAAGTAAAGTCTATTTTATAATTGTCACTACTTTTCCTAGTTCCCTTTACACAGGCTTGCCTTTAGGTGGTGACCTATAAACGTAAAATCTTCTTTTTAATGCTGTTGACTTTTTCTAGTTCCATTTACACAGGTTGGCCATTAGATGGCGACCCATCTATGTAGAATATTTTAAATTCTGGTGACAACTTTTTCTAGTTCCCTTTACATAGGTTGGCAATTATTTGGTGACCTGCCTGTAACAGATCTCAGTTCCCCAAACCGGGCCATATTTGTCAATACCGCTTCCTTGCCGGACCACCCGTGTTCTTTCCAGGCAGACTCTTGTTCCTCCCTCCAGTCCTCAGACAAAGCTTAAGGACCGGGATATGTAGGGAGCCTGATAGCCTCCCCCAGAAATAAGACAACGCTGTATATCTGGAGGTTTTCAGGGTCAGAATGGATCTCTTTTATTGGGGACAGGCACACATACGGTTCTGCATAGATGGGTCGCCACCTAATGGCCAACCTGTGTAAAAAGAGCTAGAAAAAGTCAACAACATTTAAAAGAAGATTTTATGTCGACATACGGCCAAACATGGCTCATTTACATACACAAAACCTGACCCTAGAATGGAATAAACATTCTCTCAACATTCCTAGACAAACAGGACAATGGCAATTATGATGATAAACACGATCACAGTCTAAAGACAGCAGATAATGTGGCAGTGTTTGCCTGACAAAGCAGATTAACAAACTACTCAAATATAAGCAGATACTAACACATTCCTGACAGCAATCCTATCAGCAGATAACAAGATACGCATGGACCATGCAGACAGATAGACATTAACGTTCATACGTAACACAGTTTATATAAACATTCTGTACACAAGATAGGGCAATAAAATGATATAGAACATCAGACCTACACCCCCCAAATACATCTCCAGGTCCATGTACCAATAGTGCAAAGTGAGGCACGACTCACTGTCGGCATAAAATCTTCTTTTAAATGCTGTCGACTTTTTCTAGCGCCTTTTACACAGGTTGGCCATTAGGTGGCGACCCATCTATGCAGAATCTTTTGATTCCGGTAACTTTTTCTAATCACTTTCACAAAGGGTGGCCATTAGATGGCCGACTTATCAACAGCAAACAATTTTTTAAGTAATCTCAAGCTCTAGTGGTGGGGTGCCAGGATGTCTGGTGACTGTTGAGTTGTGACATGGTCATTGATGTGTGGGAAGAGCCTTTCAACACTGAGCAGGTGGACAAGTGACAGCAACCAATGCAACTGATGTGGAATAAACATTTTCTAAACTTTCTAAGTTATATAACTTTATAATATATAACTATAACTTTATGAACTTTATAAACAGCACAATAGTGGGATCATGTTAACCCTATCATGACTGTTCTCATTAGCATCCTACCTGCCGTGTGTTATCATGATGGAAATAGTAATGAAGGAATTTCCCTTGAGTCAATTCGCTCGAGACGCCTCATTACGTATACCTGAAGAAGACTTGTAGCACAAACCAGTAATCTTGTATTTATTTAACAATTGTATCAAATTCTATCTGGGTTTTATAACTTTCTGTGTCCAAACGAAAAGCGCGAGAAATTACTACAAATGTTTGTAGAAAAACCAACTCATTGCCATGTCACCAAACAAGACCAAACGCCCAGAACGCTTTCATCACACTTGGTATTGTATCTTTTTTTTCCCTATCAAAGTCTCTTAAATAGCTGAAATCCAATTATACGATGAGAACTGTGTCCTCACAGAGATAATAAGTGCACTAGACTCACTTCATTTCAATTATAGTTTGGTTTTAGGGCTCAATTAAAAAAGAGTGGCACATCATGATCTTTACCAGCCCTGGGCTCCCTTCGCAGGAAATAAAGCGTGGACCGAGGGTTAATTTCAAAATGCAAGGGTGTGAACTGAAAGGAGTTTGCAGGAGCCAGACTGTGATGAGTGGCTATGGAAGTACCAAGCTGAGTAAATTTGTGTTGCAAAGGGGAAAGTTTCCAAAAAAAACCTAAAAAAATACAATTGTACGTGGGGAAAAAATAAAAAGTATCCCTGATCCCCTCACTTATGTTTCTATTTTGATAAATGGGCAAAAACTTCAATCCGATTCAATAATCACTATGACTGGCTCATGGGTGCCTCTTTCTCTCTATACAGATGTATATAAAGGGTGGTCAGGATGGTTCATATGAACCCGAATCCATAGTTTTTGTTAAAGATCTTAAACAATTTAAAGGAAGTTACTGAAAGTTTCAGGAAATGTGCCTCCTCTTATGTTGAGCGCATCCCATCTCAATATTGCACCACCAATATTTTGGATCTCATTCCCAATGTTATTTGCTAAGGCGTCAGTTATGCAGGACTTGTGGGGCACGTATTCTTTCAGATTGCACCAGAAAGAAATCCATGCTGGTAAGATTGGGATACCTAGGTGGCCAGAGAAAAGACAAAAAAACTCTGGATGGTTACCACGGACTCATGTGATGTGTGGCATGTCTCACCATTTTTCTGGAACAAACCCTGTGCTCTGTAGGAGTACTCTTCTCATGGCTGTGCTGTTTTCGTGACTGTGCTGCTACCACTGGTCTCTTCCAGCATGTGATGTAATAAAATGCGTTCAATATAAGACAAGGCACATTTCCTGAAGCTCTCATTAATTTTCTTTCATTTATTTACAATCTACAGCAAAAACATTGTGTTGGAGTCTCTTCAAATCTATCTACATTGTGTCCCTTTGCACCAAGTTGTGACGCAGGAACTTTCCATAGGGGACATTTCTACAAGGTTTTTGTATTGTAACAGTTATTATTTATTTTTTTATTCATTTTTTTTTTTAACTAACCAAGACTTATTATTAATAGCTCAGGTTGATTGAGACTTTCACATTTCCTAGGCTTCACTCAAAATCATTTCATGCTGTCAAGTAAAAGAACATTTCCTGGAGGTAAACATTCATTAATAAGATGAAAGGCGCATTCTGTGGCCTAGATTTGTCAAAGGGCGCCGAGGTTTAGAACTCCTAATCTCTCATTTGTGCTGCTGTGATTTAAAGGACCTGGAAAAGCCCAAAAAAATCATTTTATTCCGTTAAACGCTCTCTCGTTAATTTACGAAAGCCGTCAATGTATTTTTCAGACATGTAAACAGCGTCATATGGAGATCGTTATAAATTGGGCGGCATGGGAACCTGGCGGATGGAGGGGTGGCCCTGAAGGGGGCACATTCCCTATTGATCTTACACTTGCAGGATCTGTCTCGTATGAGATAAGAATGTGTTTAATCCAGTAGATTAATGTAGCTGTGACTGTTTCAGTTACTAAACCTGCATCACAGCCGCCTTCTAAAAACGTACGTCTCATTCTGTGCACATAAACATACTTCCCCGTCATCCCCTGGCACAAAGAAATTAAATTACAAATGTTCATTTAATATCCCCATATCTCAAATGTATGGAACCCTGTTTTCCTGCTGGCTTTTGAAATATCTCCTTTATTCCAATACTAACTGAAGCAGTCTCTTAGGTGATATGCCCCGTCTTACTGTTTATCAGTGAGTTATTACTTGATTATTCAATACTGTATATAGATATTTAAGCACTTGTGGTCCCTGTTGTATCGTTCTGTTTTGGTTTCACTCTCAGGGTCACCTAGATGGCAGTTGGAAAGGATGATGCAATGTTGAGAAAGCACACATGAGGAGAGTAAGTGTGAGGAGGACGCAGGGTGGCACCAGCGGTGTTCGCTCTTAATGTGGCTTATTTTCCTGCCAAAAACTGTGCATAATAGAGAGCACTGGAATAAAGTTTTGTTAGTTTGAGTACCCAAGCTCGCACTTCCATCCCTGCTGGTGCCCCTTCTGCTGTACCAGGAGGTGATCGTTCCCCCAAAGAATAGATGACACATAGACTGTGGTGCTTGCCGATTGAACAGCAAATGAAGAATGCCTTTATTCAGAGGTTTCCAGTTAGACATTCAAACGTATGAACAAGCCTCTGCGTTTCCTTCCTCCAAATCCTCCGAAAGCCTCCCCCTCCCCACACACACATCTCCTGGTCTCCTAACAAAGGAAACTTGCGAAGAGTTCTAGATCTGGGGGAGGGGGTGGAAGCAGGGCAAATGGCTACAGATTACACGTGTGAGATACTGGGCTGTTTTCCCCATAACACTCTACACTAAATACAGGGCAATGAAATTTAGGAAAATTATATAAATATATAATAAATATAAAATATTATATTTGGTATCACTGGAAAAGCCATAATCTGGCTAAACCATTGATGCCCTCATATGTCCCTCTAGCCTTTAGGGCTCCAGAGGTATAGGCGTCTAAATGATTATAAAAATTATTATTTTTCACAGAGCAATGTGCCCTCTTGTGGCAGGTGCCCGTAGGCACTTGCCTACCCTGCCTTATTATAAATCCGGCCCTGTCTCCTGTGCACGCAACTGTTTCTAAAATGAAGGAAAATACATTTATATTTCAAAACAAAGGCTGAGGAGTCAAATTCGTTCATTGTTTGGTCATGAACAAAAAAATTATATGATAACGCTCAAAGGATCACTTCATTCCTCGCTTCAGCATCGTTACACATTCCTCCTGTCTGCTGCCTATATCAAAGTTTACCATCTCTATGTGAATGTCCTGTGCCATGCCATGTTTCGACTTCTGTCCATTGCCACCTGCCCTAACCTGGACTCTCCTAGAACTTTCTTTTAGATTACCTCTTGGCACTGTGATTCCAGACCTTCTTTTTGGATCACCTCTTGGCACTGTGATTCCAGACCTTCTTTTTGGATCACCTCTTGGCACTGTGATTCCAGACCTTCTTTTTGGATCACCTCTTGGCACTGTGATTCCAGACCTTCTTTTTGGATCACCTCTTGGCACTGTGATTCCAGACCTGGCTCTGTATTCCCTCACATTGTTTCCAACCAGTATCTGACAGGACAGCTCTGAGCCTTCATTAATTATGTTTTTTTGGGTGGAGAATTTCTGCATTTCTGCCTCAGGCCTTGCTGACCCTAGAGTCCCCTCTGACAATAAATGTGTTATTCTCCGCAATAATGTTTCTTCTTTCCCAGTCTTTTGTTAAACGCTGTAGAGTCTGGCCCTTGATACACGGATTGCTATTTTTACTTCTAAAGGTTTTACCAATCTTCAGGAACTAAACTTTCTGAAATGTCAGTAAGTGCCAGAGCGAAGAGTAAAGAAAAAACATAGTCTTTCTCAATAAACAAAAAAATGCCTGCATTGCAAGAATAAGAATCATTACACAGAAAAACAAAAAAAAAGCAAATGTCAGATTTCAGATTTAAAGCTTTTCTTTCGGCAGAGATTCCTCCTCAACCTGGCCAAGGTTTGCGGAGAACCAATCTATGTGTCTCTTAGACATGTGCAATTCGTTTTCGTAATGAATTACAATTCGTCCACATTTTTACCGATTTCCTTATTTTTGGAACATTCCGGAATGCAAAAAAGTATGATATGAAATACATAATGAACGGAAGAACATAAGGAAATCTATATATTCATCTATCTACATCTGTATTTATTTCTATTTTATATATATATATACATATATATATATATATATATAAAATAAAGTTTATAATTGTCAATGACAGATCTCAGTACCCCGTCAGGGTCACATCTGCCAATGTCGCTTCCTTGCTGGACCCCTGTGTTCCCCTCATGACTCTTGTGCCTTTCTCCTGGTCCTTAGCCGCAGCTTAAAGACAGGTACTCCTAGAGAGCCTTGCTAGCATCCCCCAGAAATAAGCCAAGGCTGTAGTTCTGGAGCTTTACGCTGGAACAGCGAACAGAATATAAGTAGCTTCTGTCGTCGAGCTCCACCTCCTGGTACTTGCCTATCGTACCGTGAAAGTCCAGCACCTATGAAGAAAAGCTGAAGAAAGCTGTGTTTTCTAGATATAGAACGTAAAATTGTTATAAAAAAATTATTTATAAGGGGGACCATGATGTACATATAGTCCCATGGTGTAGATTCGCCCCTCTGATGTAAGACTTGTCCTTGACAAAGGGTTAATGGCTATGTAGCTGGCTTCTAAACTTTATTTTGTGAACTATGTTTTCTACAGATGCCCTGCGGTTAGATAAATAAAGTAATATGAGCTTATTATTAATTTCCTTCCATGGTAATGGTAACTCATTGCCTCTTGGCTCACTGTAGAATGACTTTTGTTGGCATCTTAGATGTAGCATCGGAGTTGCCAAGAAGGACGCTCTTCCACCAGGCTGTCTGCAGCCCTTCAATTATCCTCTAGCAAACTGTCATGCCGCTGATGCTAATACATTAACAATGATCGGAATGTCTATTAACAAAAGAAAATCGAACGCTTTGACTTTGAAAACCATCATGATGTAAAAGAGACTGGGTAAAAATAATACGTCAACCAAGACACAAGAACGACGTTGCCCACATGAGTCTAAGCCTCACCGGGACCAGATTCATCACGTTTATTCAACAGTTGAGTCTCCCTTATCTGTAATGCATGGAACTAGAAGTGTTCTGGATTTGGGATTTTGAGGGATTTTGGAATATCTGAATATTATAATGAGATATCTTTAGGATGGGACCCAAGTCTAAATACGAAATTCAATTATGCTTCATACATACCTTATACACAGGGCTTTTCAAACAATATTTTTTAACTTTTTGTCCTCGTCACATGAGTGTCACACTGGTACCACCAGGCTTGCGCCAAGGTGAGGCCCTGGTTCAGATGAAAAGCCCCAATATGCAGAAATACTACTTCAGACAATATGATAGGTGGTAAGATCACACAGAGTAAACCAGAGACTCCTGCATGGCAATACCAAAGAGTCCTTATACTGATAGGCCGGTCTTCAAAGTAGATGGATCTACGCTAGATGAACTAATTACCACAGAGCCGTGCAGCGTCTAATGAAATATACAGAATACAGGATATCAAATTAAACAGTACAGACTGGGAATAAACATAAACCTCCTTAGATTACTACACCCTATTATGTGGGTGTAGTGGCTACCATCAGAAATTAAGATCAGTGCGGTATTGCATGGTTCAATTGACTTTTCAAATGATTGGTTGCAACTATACATTTTTGAATTAGCCGGTTATTGCTACATTGCTATCCTTATCTAAGGAGGAACTTTATTTCCATACAGCTGGACGATTGATTGGGTCTCGTCTGCCCACTTTTCACTTGCAAGTTTGTAATCTTGCCCCTACCAATGAGGGCGTAGCAGTTATTTCATTATTGTGGCAACTGTGGGAACCTGCGTCGTTCATTTAACGCTCAATAACTAGTGTGTGTCATTTTATATTTTTGAATTGCCCGCTATTGCTACATTGAAATCATTATCAAGGAGGAACTTCCTTTCCATACAGCTGGAACTTTATTTCTATACAGCTGGACGATTGATTGGGTCTTGTTTACCCACCTTTCATTTTGCAACTTTGTAACTTTGCCCCTATCAATGAGGGCGTAGCAGTTATTGTACCATTTGAGGCAACCGTGGGAACCTGCGCCGTCCAATTAATCTTTAATAACTAGAGTGTGTTACTATTGTTGCTACACCACCACGTTCCGTCCATGACATATTGCACCACCATGCTCCACACTGTACCTAGGATAATTTAATTGCAAAATCCTTGTTATTGGTATTTTACCACGTATGACAAGAAAGGGAAACAGGACCAAAATACTTTTATTATTTATATACTATTAAATAAAAATATACAAACACAGCAGGAACAAAACAGCAAGCAGCTCTCAGAATATAACACACTGATAAATCAGGAAGAGAAAATCATGGAGCAATGCACTATGGGAGCATTTCTCTTAAATAGGGACTGAATCTAGACAAGGAGAGACAGGTGAGCTGAGAGCACAAACAATTAACTCCTGAGCTGAAACCCAGGAATGGCAGCAAAGATCAAGGCCTACACCACAGGATTACACATATACATGGGACAGGCGACAGGGCTGGAAACGGGGAACGTAGCAATGAGATCAAGAGAGGATTTTTCCACTTTTGGTGTCATGAAGGCACTCAATAGGTTTTTTTGAAACATTTCAGATTTTGTTTTTTTCAGATAAAGGATACACAACCTGTAGTAGACTTGAGGACAGGAACATGTTATTTATGCTCTGGTTGTTATGCCCATTTTCTATACTGACTGGACTCAGCTGTGCTGGAGGACATAGCACAAGTTCACAACCTGTGTGAACACAACCAGGGATCAAATATCAAAATAACCAGAAAAAGTCTTACAAATAACCGGGAACAAGAAGTCCAGAATGTCAAAACAAAACTGTCGAAGGGAACTGAAGGGCATAGAAACGGTCATGGATCCTTTTGGGTGAAGGGAGGAACTCAAGTGGTTCTCCATGTGGCTGGCAGTAGCTGGTTTCAAGGAGAGGTACTGGAAGGGCAAACCAGGAGCAAAGCCAAGAGACAAGAGTCGGGAAAGTGTCAAGAAGCAGAGTTGGGATCACTAGTCCGGGTTGGTACTCCGGTAGGTCATAGGCAATAGAGCATATAGGCAATACTGGGAGCAACAGGAATCTGCATCAATACTGGAGCAAATAACCATTGAAATGGCTGAGTTTATATAGGCAGAGGCCCCTTCCTCATGATGTAGGACACCAGTGACATCATCACTGCGTGACATAAACTGTCTGCCATATAGGGGTGGACCACATTGGGGCCTAGCAAGCATTAGAATCTTGGGGCACCACCTGACTCCTGTGGTCTGCTACCCTGGAAGAATGGAAAGGGGTGGCCAGGCCTCTCTTTGGGCTGTTGCCACGCTGAGAACAGGGACCAGGAGCACTTGCCAGGTGGAGAGGTGGTCATGTCCTGCTGTAGGACACGTAGCCCCGACAGAAACAGTGGACTAGATTTCCACAATTGCCTAAACTCAGATTCAGAGGGTATCCAAACCCCCACCTGAGTGACAGCTGTGTGAGAGGAGGAATCCCCCCCAGCTTCACACATCTGTAACAGCCAGACTGGGTCAGATGAAGAACCCATCTTCCCCCCCAGCTTCATACGGCTGTAAGAGCCAAACTGGGGTGAAAGGGGGCACGGGAAGGTGGGACGGACACTCTACCTGCCTGACCACCTATAAGCTAATGTGGTTAGGGTGCGTAGAGTGTCCTCTATTAAGTCAATAGATATAGCATGCTTATTGACATACAACACTTGTAGGTTTTGAAATTAAAAAAACTAATGAAGAATAGAAGAAAAGAACAGATGTTTATAATCCTGTTAGCAGTGCTTTAAACACATTTCCCAAGGTCGATTCAAACAATTATTGTTTTCTATTTTCATTCCCATTTTCTCATTCTCTACACTGTAGATTTGTTTTTCCCCCATTTAATTTATGATGTGTGTGGGTGCGCGCAACTACTTGTTTTCACTTTTATTTATTTATGTGCTAAAGAATGGTCTTCGACTCGTTTAGCATTACAATAAAAGTGTGAGTTTCTATTCCTGATTTCATGATTACACTTCATGCTGTTAAGCGACAGTTATTTTTGGGCTGAAGCTTCCTCCGGTTTACGCTCTGAAGTGGCATTACTGAATCGAACACAGAGCTGGTGATATAACAACAATGACATAAATATACTTCTCTTCTGATCCTGGTTTATATTCCAAACATGATCACTTTGTTCTGAAAAGAAACGTTAACGCTGTGCTTAACACCTTCACCATCACAAAATTTAAAAACTATAAAAAAATAGGAAAAAATATCAACCCAGGGATCCCCACTTACACACAGTTTTTTTTAAAGCTGGATTGATTTATCCCTCCCTCCTGACACCCTGTATTAATGCTAAAGAGTTGAAGAAAGAGCATGCAACCTTGTTGAAAAAATCTCAACAAACTTTAGTGATACATTCCAGCAGCCAGGGATTTGTCAGAATGCAGGGAGAGTTGTGAGGTCACTCACTACGGCACAGGGAATGGATAAGATTCAGGGGGTTATAATGCGTGTAAATCTCTGTACAGTACAGATACAAGGTGGTGCTGTAATGTCCATACACGGGCATTATGCAGCACATACAGATACAAGGTGTTGCTGTAATTGCCATACACAGGCATTATGCAGCACATACAGATACAAGGTGTTGCTGTAATTGCCATACAACAGGCATTATGCAGCACATACAGATACAAGGTGTTGCTGTAATTGCCATACACAGGCATTATGCAGCACTTACAGATACATGGTGTTGCTGTAATTGTCACACACAGGCATTATGCAGCACATACAGATACAAGGTGTTGCTGTAATTGCCAGACACAGGCATTATGCAGCACATACAGATACAAGGTGTTGCTGTAATTGTCACACACAGGCATTATGCAGCACATACAGATACAAGGTGTTGCTGTAATTGCCATACACAGGCATTATGCAGCACATACAGATACAAGGTGTTGCTGTAATTACCATACACAGTCATTATGCGGCACATACAGATATTGCATTGCTAATAATCTCATTCTGATCACTACAAATCCCCATTGGCAGGAGATCTCACCATTTTATTATCTGTCTGCAGCACATTTACTGCATCTGCCTGTATGCTGATAATGCAGACAACGTGTAAACAGGAGATCTCACCATTTTATTATCTGTCTGCAGCACATTTACTGACGTAAAGGCCATTTCTGCCTGTATGCTGATAATGCAGACCTCGTGTTACATTGTGCCAGATAAGGGACGACATCTAGTGTTTAGAACCTTTCATCCCAATAATTTTTCTATAATGAAAAATTGAAATAATGAGAAAAATTTGCGAAATTTATATTATTTAAATAGTATGTCAGAATGACAAATGTATACGTTTATAAATGTATAAGGGTATATATGTGTAAAGTAATTCACACACACCAGCTTACCACCTTTTCTCTTTATTTATCAAGCCATCCCAAAGCAACTCAAACACCAACTCAGCACCTGTTCTCTGTTGTGCTGCCCCACCCTGTCCTTGTCCTAATTTTATAGCTCTCCCTTCCAGCTACTTCCACTTTTCTCGCTGATTAATTTTTATCAGTTTCAAGTTAGTTCTTGGTCTTCACTTATACTGTGTCTACTATACTCTACTGGTCACCAGCTCCACCATCCCTTTGTTCCCTTTCATCCCACAAACCCCCCTTCCTGTAGATTGCAAGCTCATAGGATGCCCGGCAGTGCACTTCTATTAGCTGCTCTGTTGGCGCTATATAAAAATACTGTAACTGTATAAATGTATACGTTTCTGGTCCTCCTTGACATGAGAGAAGGAAACAAATGACTGGCTCCCACCTATGGTTTATAAATCACCCATATCATGATGATAAATAACTGAAACGTCACAGTATGTTACAAACTAATATTAATACTGAAATATTTAATAAAATGCATCTCGGAGCTATAATACAGAGTTTGCAGATCATTTTATGGAAAGAGAAGTGAGGTCACTTTCTAATGCGTGAAAATCGCTCTCCATGGCATCATTGGACGCGTATTAAACCGAAAAAATAGTTCTGTTCAATTTTCGGAAACTGTGAATTTTACTGTTCATTAGGGAACTGAAAGCGAGCAACAAGCTCATTTTGTTTTGATCCGACTTGCTCTACTATGGATAAAATAAATTCATGTCACACTAAGAACATGAGCAAAAACACAGAATTGCTGTTGTATATTTCTTCTAGTCTGCGGTGGAGAAGTGACTGGTGTCCAACATGATTTGTTGGTTCGTACTCCCGAATAATGAATCTCATTCCCTTCGCACTATCAGTGAAATACAAACTGTGGACGTGGTTTAATTCGGGCCAATTGCTTAAATTTAGTCTAGATTCATTCTCGGGCGGAAATCGGCCATTTTTTCGTGCATACCGGCATTTCGATTACTTATAATTCACAAAACAAGGGTGTATGAGATTTCTGAGAATGGGTAACAACACTAGTGGCCTGCTCTATGTTGGGTCCCCGCTCAGGTCTCACAAGGTTTTAGCTTGATGGTGCCATTACAGAGGAACCATGTGCCAATCAGATGCTATCACCCAAAGAGCTGATATGCCAAGGCACCTCCACTGCAAGGACCGAAGCCCCCTGACAATTGTTTCAACCTTGTTAGGCCATGTGAGGAGGGGCATGGTGGATAACTCTCTAGACACCTCGAGCACGGGGTCCATGTCAGAGTTACCCTGTAGACCAGGTTTAATTATCACCTATGCCAGTGATGAAAGCGTTTGATAAATGGATTCTCAGGCAGGGAGACTGAGAACAACCATTCAGTAAACAATGAATTTAAAAAAAGTTTTGATATTTTTCAAAACTCAACATGATGCTGGCCGAAAATATGCTTTTTCGATTGTTTACTGGCCAGCTTTTTTTCAGCACAGCACAATTTTTTGATTTTCAGAATTTTTTTAATTGAATCAGCCGATATTACAAAAAGGTATTGGTTGAAAAGAGACGATAATTTTTCCGAAAAACCATCCGAAGGAATGTAATCGAGCCCCGTGTCCAGTACCATTTTGTAGAAAACACAACAGGACTTGGTAGCAAAGAAAAGAAGAAGGCAATGGGTTGTGCACTCCTCTTTACTAGAAACCGGAGGCGAGTATTACTCTTTTGAAGTTTGTGTGTGCAAGGATTTTGCAGATGTGGTGTCCTTATACTCCAACCTTTCACCCCTTCATGGCTCTTTGAGGATGTATCTGGGGTATCTTTTTGGACTACTTTGGTTTTTGGGGATTTTCTTATTTTTTTTCCCCTTTTTTCTGATATTTTAATTATTTATTTTATTTATTTATAACGTATTTTACCAGGAAGGATTCATTGAGATTTCTCTCGTTTTCAAGTATGTCCTGGGTTAATGCAATACATACATGCAAAACAAGACATTGTATGAAAACGTAAGACTACTCCAGGCCAATTGGGCAGAGAGGAACAGTATTTCCTTTCTATCCATTTATAGTATTGTTTATATTATTACATACTGTATGGTTTCTGAATTTTTCCAGCTTTAGACACATGGCAGCTATCAGCCTGTCTATGGGTTCTGCTGTGTCATCTCAATCCTTAAATTCTCTTATCCTCAATACTCAAGATGACAAAAGATGTGTATGAACGAAGGAACAATGAACAAACAAAATTAAATAATTAATCTTTTCCCATAAAGCAGAGACATTTTTTTAATCTACTTAAATATTAGGGTCTATTCATAAAGTACCAAAATTGTTTGCAATGTCGGTGCTTTGCTTTTAGCTGCATTTCGACGCACTTCGGCCATTTCGCCGAAATATGTGGTGAATTCACTATTTAGGGAATGGTCACCATGCTTTGCCGAAATTGGAGTTGTTGAAGCAGTTACTGGACGTTGGCGTAAAACACTGAACTGCACCAATTTTTGCCAAATTGGCATCGGCGAATTCCTCCAAACTGAAAAAAAAATAAGAGTTTAAATGAATAAAAATGTTGTAAAAATATGTCGAAATAATTAAAGAGGTCCTTTAAAAAAATAATAAAAAGATCTGTTACAAAATAATAAAAAAATCTTTTAAAAAATAAAAAAATATTACGTTTTCTAAAAAAAATACAAAAAAACGACAAAAAGGTCTTTTAAAAAAATAATTTAAAAAAAGTTGCCTAAAAGAATACAAAAAAGACAAAAAGGTCTTTTTTAAAAATAAATAGTTTTTTTTCCAAAATTAAAAAAAATAAAAAAAGATATTACTTTTATTACATTGAAACCTATTAGATTCACCTGCTTAAACCTAATTGAAACATGGACAATAAGGTCATTTAGCCGAAATTTTGGTGCAATTCGGCGTTCTGTGAATAGTAGACATGTTAGTCTTCTATGGGACAATTTTGGTGCTGCCAAACCCCGTTGAAATGCATCGAATTGCGCCATATTTGGCTGTCAGTTCACCTGTATTTGGTGAATTGACAGCTTTGTGAATAGACGAATTGCTCAAAAATTGTATCTATGGTGAAATTCAACGTTCTGTGTAATTTTGGAGGTTATTGACTAAACCCTATATTGTCGATGCGTTGGAGATGCCGCCCATGGAAGAGATCTGGCAGAGCACCGTATGTCCCGATGACCCGATACAATTAACTATAAACACAGAAAGTGCAGGAAATGTAAAGATACTTGCAACAATCAAGCACTTAAAAGATACTTTCCATTTGACCTTTACACTATAAAATGTTTTTACTAAAAAAATGTGTCTGCCAGTATGTTTCGATTCAATTAATTCCTCCATAATTAATCCACTGATTAAAACAGATGGGGGAGCTCCTTCCACTTGTTCCTATAATTGATTTGTTTAACTAGCATAAATGAAATGATTAAAGATCAGTTAATGTCTTGTTGGTTAATGTATTCTTTCTGCTTCACCATCAACTGCTGCGGCTTTTCCCAACGTTACGTGTTTGTGGAGCAAAGCTGAATATTCTGCAGTATATACGAGTAACTGGGGTAGAAGTCACATGGGTATTATGGCTACCATGGCAGTACATGGTGCTGATACACTGAACGTCAGAGTCAACAAACATATACATTGTATACAGTGTGTTTCCACGTGTGTGTGTGTGTGTGTGCATTAGTCTGTGTTTGTATAGGTTTATTTGTCTATACACATTTTTTGTGGATATGTGTATATTGATTGATATGTGTGTTTGCATATTGTGTGTGTATAAACAGTATGTCTGTGTTGGTCTGTGTATGTCTCTGTGTGTGCATATGTTTATGGGTCTGTATATATTTTTGTGTCTGCATTTCTGAGATGTCTGCATTTTTCTGTGTATATGTATATATTGGTCTGTTTATGTCCCTGTGTGTATGTGTGTATTATTCCGTGTATGTTTCTTCGCGTATTATTCATTGTATGTTTCTGTGTGTGTGTCTGTGTATATATCTCTGTATATGTATATTGGTCGGTGTATGTTTTGTGTGTCTGTGTGTATTCATCTGTGCAGGTTTCTGTGTGTATTGGTCTGTTTATGTTTTCTGTTTGTGTCTGTATGTATTGGTCTGTGTATGTTCTTGTGTGTATTGGTCTATCTATGTTTCTGTATGTATATGTCTGTGTGTGTTTCTCTGTGTGTCTGTATTGGTCTGTGTATGCGCCTATGTGTATGCGGTTTTTGCATGTGCTGGTCTGTGTGTGTGTATTTATAGCTGGTCTGTGTATACTGTATGTGTGTATTGGTCTGTGTATGTTCTTGTGTGTATTTGTGTATTGGTCTATCTATGTTTCTGTATGTGTATGTCTGTGTGTTTCTCTGTGTCTGTAAGTATAGCTCTGTGTATGTCTATATTTATATGTACATTGTTCTGTGTATGTTTGTGTGTGTGTGTGTGGTCTGTGTGTTTTTTCTGTGTGTATTTTTATGTTGGACTGTGCATTTTACTATGTACTGTAGTGTATATGTGTGTATTGGTCTGTGTATGTATTTAGTTCTATGTGTGTTGTTCTGTGTATGTTTCTGTGTGTTGGTCTGTGTATATTTCTTTATTTGTGTATTTGTGTTTTGGTCTGTTCATATTTCTGTGTGTACTGGTCAGTGTATGTGTCTGTGTATTGGTTTGTGTATGTGTCTGTACATATGCATGCTTTTCGATAGGGATGTGCATTTCGGGTTTCGGAATTTCGGAATTTTCCCGAAATTTCCCGATTCGTGTTTTCGGATGCGGCCGAATTTCCGAAAAATTTTAGATCCGAAAATGGCAGATCCGAAATGTTTTCCGAGCCGAAACGAAATATTTTCGGATTTTTCGAATGGACTTGAAATGTGTCAAACGAGGAGAACAGATGTTCCGAAAAACGAAAATTTTGTAAAAACGAAAATTTTCTGAAAAACGAAACTCGAAAAACGAAAGTCGATACAAAAAACGGGCAAAATGACACGAAAAATACGAAAAATGGTCGATATTCCGAAAAATGTGCTACTCCAAAAAACGAAAATTTTCCGAAATTACGAAAAGTCGATACAAAAACCGAGCACAGTGACACGAAAATATGAAAAATGGTCGATATTCCGAAAAAAATGTACCCGAAAAACGGGCCGAATCGAATCGAAACCGAAATCGGTCGAAACGAGCCGAATCGAAAAGTTTAAAAATCTGAAAAATCGAACCGAAAAAAAAATCAGTGCACAAGCCTACTTTTCGATGTGACTGTAGCATCACAAACTAATATGGGCTTGCCCTGCGTCAAGAAAATGACATAAGTGTGGTGCAAAAATGATACTACCTGAATAAAGAGCATAAAAATTTATTGTTTATGATTTATTTATTACTAATAATACAAAATTAATAATTAATGTTTTATTTATTATATATATGTATTTGTTTATATGTGCGTCATTTTTAATGGTGACAACTTTTTTATACACAACTTTACCGTTCGACACCTAAAGGTGGCGCCACTCTCAGGTAACTCAAGTCAGGAGGGAGAATCCATTCATTTAGAGCATTCCTTTAATATTTTCTTCTATAAATGCCATTAAATTGTGTTTTGACCTTATTTTAGAGATATTTTCCTGTGCGCTTTTAACAATCTTATTCTTCTTTAACATATACTGGAAGCAAAAAGCAAATTAGGATTTCCATAAAGCAATTAAAAAAAAACTAAAGAACAGAAATGATTCCTTCGAGGAAGGTGTCGCCAGCAGCGTTATTTAGTGCAGGTACATATTTCCCTAATGAATACAGTTATAAATAATGTTACAAGGTAATTAATACATCGGAAAATAAATGAAATTGGACAAAGACCTATTACCTCGATCTATAATCGTTACAGATCTAATGTACGACGCATAGAGCGGCTCAATACAATGTGGAAGTCTACGGCGAGGAGACCACAATTCATACTGATATATCTTCATATGGTCCTACTCCAAGTCAAACAGGGTAATTCAAAGAGATCCGAATTGCTTGAGAAAGGTAGCCGAACGCTGAAAATCAGCGTTCGGTTGCCTTTCTTGGCCATTCGGCTATCCAGAGAGCAGGCAATTCGCCAAATCCTGGCGAATTGCCTGCACATACGGTGCCTGTTCGGTGACTGTTCGAGGGCAGTGAAATCCTCATGAAAAAGCACTGCTTCGTCTATTCGGAGAACACAAACCAGCAGTGAAAGGTTCCCCTAATGCCCTGCCATTCGGTGGTTTAATTCGGCAAGTTAATTCAGGAGAATCCCATAGGCTTCAATGTTAAAAATATTCCCGTTTTAATTCAATATCTAATAAACCGTTCATTATAAAATTCTGCAGTAAAGAGTCTCTTTATTTATAGATTTTTTAGAATATTTTAAGCATTTTTCTGAATTTTATTTTTTTAAAAGTGTTTTTTTTTTTTTTTTTTTTTTTAAGTTTACTTATTTTTTCTGTAACAGCCCTCTTTATTATCATTCATTGGATCATATGCAAATTTCAGACATTTTCGCTCAGTAGTTTCTTTGCAAACAGCGTTTCATTTTCAAACATTCATGCAAACTGTTTTGCTAATGTATTCACTGCCTCTTCTGCGGTGTCAGCTTTTTCGGCGGCTGCAATCGGCTCCTGCTCGGGTTTTTCCGTGGTTTTCGGCAGGTTAATCCAGATGTTTTTGCGGGTTTTCGCCGTGCATTCGCCGGGTTTTGCGGTTAGTTTTCGTCAGGTTTGCGGCAGCTTTTCCCTGCAATTCAGGGACCCTGTGGTGTTTGCTGAATACACCGCAGGGTCACCGAAATGGGATCGGCAAAAGGAACCGAATTGAAGAGAACGAAAAGTCACCGAACGTGCGGTGACTTTTCGATTGTCTTTGAATTATCCTGAAAGTTAACCACTTCTTTTTTGAAGGAGTTTTTAAATGGACACTTTGGCCACCCTGACCACGGCTGAGATAGCCTTCCAAAGCTTGGTTTGTGTCAGTCTTCCAAGAGTTTCCTCCACACATTCATTGAGATTGAGTAAGACAGCCTTCTGGGATTCTGGACGATGATGCAAAGCTACTCTAGCACTGATTGGTCATTGCCTCTCAATACATTTGAATTGAGACGCATCGGGTTGGCTGAACGATCGAGTTAGCCTGCAGCCCATAGAAGGATGAACCAAGTACGTCACGCTGGAATAGTGCCAGACAAACACAGTGCTGAATAGGGTAGTGGGCGGAGAGGTTAAGAGTAATTTGTATTTCCAATAGATTCATTATTTCATTTTTATTGCTAATTCGTTTTTCGGATCATTTCATATTTAGTTTTTATTAGTTATTTGGTTTTTTTAAATTTTGTTTTGGAATGTGAAACAGATGAATTACTTAGATAAAGATTAAAAAAATATATATAACTAATCCCCCTGTTTTTGGTGCTGATACCTTTTCAGTACCAAGGACAGCAGCTATTCTTGGTGCTGAAACTTAATCAGCACCATGGATAGCAGCTCCTCGGGGCTCTGGAGGCCCACAGAGTTTGCTTTCCACGGTGCTGAAACCTTTTCAGGACAGCAGTCCTGCGTGCTCCGGAGCCCTGCAGAGCTGCTGTCCTTGGTACTGAATAGGTTTCAGCACCATAGACAGCCCCCACCGAATGCAGCCAGACTGAAGGAAAGAAAAAAAAACACTGCATTCGGCAAAGAGAAAAGCCTCGTTGTTTTAAAATAAATTAGGAATCCAAAAATTTCACTGAAAAAATAAATAAAAAAAAAAACTTTTTGGTGCAAGTGAAAAGAATAAACGGTCGAATAAATATTTAATAAAAACGGGGAATATTACAATTATTTTTACATTGAAACCTATGGGATTCGCCTGATTAAACCTGTCGAACTGAACCACTGAAAATTCAGGGCATTTTACTAACATTTCACTGCTGTTCGGCGTTCTCTAATTAGATTAACCATTACTTCTCCACGGGGTATTTCAATGCCGCCGAATCGCACTGAACGGCACCATGGCACTGTCCATGGTCTGTGGTGCTGAATACAACAGATTTGAAATCAATTAGTTTTACACCATTTTATTTTTGTTTCAGTCTGAATCGATTTGTTTTTGGACCGTTATCGCACAGTTTCAGATAGAATCGATTCCGAAAAACGAATCGGGAAAATTTCACCCGAATTTTCAGAATGAAACGAAAAGCACATCTCTAGTTAAGAGGGGGTTAATATATAGCCCCTCCGGTCCCCCTCTCTCACATTTTCAGCTAACAGTCTCGCTCTAAGGTTTTTATTCGTGAGTTAGATCAAAGCCATAAGAGATATATGGACAAATTCAAGGATAAGGGGCTAAAAGACCACAAACATAAACAAAGAAGTGCTTAAATATTCTCTTGGTCAAGACAAATGAAGATCACGGTTGGTGGGACAGAATCACAGGAGGTAACTAAGCTAAGATCAGAAAAACATGGAATCAGGAGGAACCAGAAGGGAACAGATACACAGGTACAACAGTTTGGCACTGGATTTACACAGGACGTGATATCAGGAACCTTTCATGGCCCCAAAGCACCACCAATGGTCATCAGTATGTGACTCGGTACTACCACCAATTTGGGCCTGACTCTGTGTTCACGTCAAGGGTGATGTCAGATGCCTTCCTGCTGGAAGAAAATCTGGTGGCTCTGCTATAAACAAAAATCAATGTAGAAAATTGTGACCTTTTTTAAGTCCAATGCTGACAGATGGCCTGGAGGAATCACAGGACCATCTGCCTGAAGAGATGCCACCAAGGTGTCAGAATATATTAGAGATTCAATGCCAATTCAATGCCTCTCAGTGAACGTGTATTGAGAGTCATTGGTTATACACTACTCTTTCCTTCTGTCTAAGAACAATATCTCCCTCTACATCATGCTCTTTTCTTCCTCGATACCCCCACCTACTACTATACCCTTCTCTATAACCCATACCATAGGTTAGATAGGATTGAGATTAGGGTTAGTGGTACAATTCAGGCTAGGATTGTTTTAAGAATTAGGGTCAGTATTCGAGTTAGAGTTATGGTTAGGATTATTGTTACTTTGGGAGTTAGGATTAGGTTTAGAGTTAAGGATACTTTTATAGTTAGTATTCGGGTTATTTTAAGGGTTGACACGATTTATAGAGTTAGGTTTAGGGTTAGGATGAGGGTTACTTTTAGATTTAGGATAAGTGTTAGGGTTAAGATTAGGGTTACTTTTAAAGTTATGAATAGTTTAAGGGTTACTTTATGGGTTAGGGTTAGTGTGACATTAAGGATTAGGATTACTTTTAGAGTTAGGATAAGGTTTAGGTTTAGATTTACAGTTAATTTTAGAGTTAAGATTAGTTTTAGGTTTACCTTTATGCTTAGGTTAAGGGTTACTAGTCCTGCTTGTTTTATGGTTTGGGTTAGGGACTTAGCGTTGCAGAATGAGTGAAATCCCAATAACTCTCTATTGATCCGATTATATTCCGATTGTATTCGGATAAATTTGATAAGCTTATGTTGAATCAGTTCGGTTTGCCAGCTCGGCGATTTGGAGTTGCTATGCTTCTAAATTGTGGAAATCGATGAAATTCAGCCGAATTGTTATTAATTGTGAACTGAATCACACACATCTACAGTCTGGACTTTATTTTCAAAATGGAATACTGATGGGACTCAAGAGACTTTTCGTGTTCTGGTGGCCACTAAAGAGCATGGCATGAACATCATCAAATGTTTTATCTCACAATGTGTTGAGGCCAAGTCTACAACTGATCCCATGTGAGAAATCTCCGAGCGGCAGGCATGTTCATGTGTCGTAAAGCCATCTGGACGGTTTAATTGGGTATTTTCATTACAAGTGGAATTGTCGTTCCTTCGAAGTTCCTGGGCGTTAAATGCTAACTGTAAATTGCCCAGCAAATGAGATGTTTAAAGCCTCACAATAGCCGTGCAATTTACAGTAAGCGCGCCATCGCGTTAAGTTTAAATAGCGCTTGTATTGTGCGGATTAATAAACCTTGCAGTCCTGTTAATACAACATTTGTGTTCCAGTGCGCTCATGAAAGCTGTGGGCAGCTCTGACATGATTTTATCCAGCTCCCATTCGCCATTTACTGCAGACAAACAGGAATGAGGATTCTACAGGATCCAGTGCAATGTCCAAACCCCAAACACCAATATTAATTATTAATTAAAAAATATAATAAATAATAGTGAAACAATGAACAAAATTGTGGAGAAATGTTTAAAGCACAAGCTTGGAGGGGAGTAGGGAGGATCAGAGTCCTCCTATGTTGGTGGGTCATGGGGTTTCGGGAGGTGTCGGCTTTCTAGCAGCCCATCTGTTCTCCAGATTAACTCCTTGGCCACTGCTAATGGATGAAGATTTAATTAAATAATTAATTAGTTGTGTACATTTGTCACAAGATGATTTTAACAAAATATTTCATATAAATTTCATCCAACTGAATCAACGGTTCAACTAAAGTTGACCAAAAGCGAGGGTGGAAAAGAGAAGTTCTAGTAACCCAAGGTTACGTGGTCAGATTCTAAAAATCGCTGGCTTTATTGTCATTGGTTAATGATCCAATGCTGTATTTGCATATTCTAGTGATCTCAAATGAGATGGGCTGGGTTTAATGATCCCAGACGAGTTATGATGGCTCACTCTTTGAAGCTAAAAGCTCTTGTCTTATTCCGGCCAAGCCGTTATGTTTTGCGAATGGACAAAACTGAAAATGGAATTGAGTAGCTCTAATAACCCAATGGTGGCTGGTCAAATTCTAAAAATCACTGGCATTATTGTCATATGTTAATGATTCCAGGCTGCATTTACATATTCTAATGATGAATATTATTATCCTTTATTTATATAGCGCCGCAAATTCAGCAGCGCTTTACAAGATCAGTGTACAAGGGGTTAATACATTAGAATACCACACCTTCATGATGACATGATTAGGGGGTTCCTGTTTCAAAAGGAGCTTACAATATATGAGATGTACAAGTATTTTGTGATATAGGCGCATCCATATCGTTAGGTGTCTTGACCAAGGACACTCGCTGGTGGCATCTTCTGAGTGGGATCGAGTCATCTTTCCATGATTGTAGGTCAGTGACCTGCAGGTTAGGTTGAACCCGCTTCTGGTAAATTCAAGACTTGCTTCTCCACAGTTGTATTGGAGGGATGTGCTGAACGGACTTGACTTGCTTCTCCTTGGTCGAAGTCGAAGGGTGGAGATTTTACCACTAGACTCCACAGCCGATATGGTGTGGTAGGCAAGCATGTACCATTAGGTGACACTTACTGGAGATGTGCTCTGGCCGGGATTCCAGCCTGGGTCTCCACGGTTATAGAACAGTGTTGTTACCTCTACTCCATCCATCTCAAATGAGATGGGCATTATCTAATGATCTCAGACGATCTATAACGGCCTCCCTCATTAACACTAACAGCTCCCATCTTATCACAGTCAAGCCATTATGATTATCAAGGTGGGGTCATGATACTTAACAGCTCCCATCTTATTACAGTCAAGCCATTATGATTATCAAGGTGGGGTCATGATACTTAACAGCTCCCATCTTATCACAGTCAAGCCATTATGATTATCAAGGTGGGGTCATGATACTAACAGCTCCCTCATTATTAATAATGGCTCAGCTGGAATAGAGTCCCTAATACCTACCCATCATCCACTGAAATAAAGGATGGCAATATTTGCTGCTTCCTCTCATTGGTCACTGAAGAGCAGTAGTTTGAAGTGTCCTTCCATGGCCCGTGACTTTGTGCACACACGGACTTCAGGACTGGACACCAGAGGTAGCATGTCGAGTGTCTACTGGTTTCTACTGTATCGACTCTCAAATATTATGCACTGAGGCGCTAACATGTTGACTGACGTAATAGAGCCGGTAAGAAGGAGCCGCAAATCGGTAAGGGTTGACTTTATCTTTTGACATTTGTGGATTCCTGACTCCTCTGAGCTCTTTGAAGATAATGAGGCCACTCTCCTTCCCCGGAAAGATAAAACAGGGGAAAGGGGTGGGGATGATTCCCCTCAAACTTCTTCAAAAATACTTATTTTTCTCCATGTTGAAAATGATGTTGTCCAGAACCTTTAAATCGCATAAAAATGCTATTATTCTTCATTGTCCTATAACTGTGCCCCAATCGCTAACGTGCGTGTAGACATGCAGAGCTGCAGACGTTCAGAAGTCTGTATTTTGTTGAAAAGGTAACCGACTGCTTTTTACTTTCTGAATGTCAAAGGATTTTTTGAAAAATGTAAGTAAAACCATCAGAAGATAAAAAAACCATAAAAATAAGTACAAAAATAAAACTGCAAAACTTTAAATGTACATTCCAGCCTCGCGTTTCCAGCCTCGCGTTTCCAGCCTAGCGTTTCCAGCCTCGGAACGTTCTCCGAGCTTTCGGCTTTCCTTGGTCTATTTCCCGCAGAGAACATCTTTCAAAATAAATCAAGTAACTGTGTTTCGCAAACGTTCTTCTTTGTTAAAGCTCCAAAAAATGTAAACTTCGACATTCATGGTTTTCTTTTTTGGAGACGATCTTTTTACGCGTTCTTTAAAGTTACTAAAAATTTGTTTTTTATTATTATAAAGATTCGGATCCTTTTCCTGGTGATAAAAGGAAGTGATATAAACTTGTTATATTTATAATACAAACTGTCCGGCCAAAACAAAAAGCCGCACAGTCATGGAAGAGTCGCAGAGCACTTTTTTCATGAAAAAACTTCAAGACAATTTACAAAATGAGTGCAAATAATCCCAAAATATATAAACACACCTTAAACCAAGGCTGTCAAACTCAACCACCCCAGATGTTGATGCCTACAATTCCCAGAATTCTACTAATGCAATACAAGGCCAGGGAGTCATGGGAGTTGTAGTTCAGAAACAGAGGGGGGGCAGTGTTTGACAGCCCGGCCTCACACCTTTCATATTAATTAGGAACGTTAGCTGGAAATATCACATATATCATTTTTTTCTGCTATCTCCAAAATGCCAGCATGACGTAACCATGGAGACTGGCAGCCCGACGGTTACCTCATTTCACACGCGTGAATCTTTCCTTGTCTGATGTCAGGGTGGAAAGTATCCGAATGATTCCAGTCAATCGTTATTGATACAGTAGAAATAACTTGAAAGCAAATTGTTCTTCATAAACACCCACTTGCCAACATGTGCCGCGGTTTGCCGTGACGCGGTGCTCATTGACTCGCATGATCTTCCATTGCGATGGGAGTGATTTGTACCAATAATAGTCACTTCTAATGATTCATCTAATGTATAAACGTGGGGGCGCACAGCGCTGAGCCATTTCCATATCTATGGAGACGCTGACATGATGCGATACAGATGGCCGGTCCATAATATACAGGGTTATTCATAGAACACCGAAATGTCCCCGCCATTCCGGCGCTCTCCTGTTGGCCACACTTCCACAAGTGAAATTTGCCAACTCTGCGATGAATTCAGCATCCATCGCATGGTCCCCAAAGTGCAGCGAAAGACCCGCCGAATCCATAGGAAAAACTGCCGCAAAACCGTCGAATCGATCCAAAAAAACCCCGACAATACACCGAATCGATCTGAAAAACCATCGAAAAATGGCGAATCATTCCAAAAAAACACCGACAATACGCCGGATCGATCCGAAAAACTGCTGAAAATATATATTTTTTAAATCCGCAGAAATTATTATAAATTATTGGATCCGATCTGATACGTTTCAGCAATTACGCCAGACGCATCCAGAAAAAGCCGACGATCCGCTGAACACAGTACCGACCAGCTGGCAAGCAGGGGAAAAGAAAAACCACTACAACTTTTAAAATGTGTTTACAAAATAACTAGTGCGCGAAAAGGCCTGGAAATAATATATAAGGACCTAATTTGTCTTATTTAAGACATTTAACCCTTTCACTGCCAGAAACATTGTGAAATTTAAAAAAAGCAAAAAAAATAAATAAATTCACCCTTGTATCTCCAGGTCCTTAAATGCCTCAAGGTTAAGTGAGGTGTCACTAGAAAGGTTGGAATCCGGCCTCTTTAGGGATATCAAACACGACTGAGTGAAATGTATAAAACAAACATTGGAATAAATAAAATATCCTTAATTTTCTTAGTTCTGTAGCAGCATCATTGTCTACTTTTCAACTAAACGTTGCTGTGATGAAGCTTGATAAAAGCCAGCAGGCTGAAACGTTGCTGGTTCCTTATTGTGTAAGGCATCCAATAAAAAGACACTTCAGCAGAGCCCACGAGTGTTGGTATTTTTTGGTGTCCTGAGCGGAAGGAGGACAGACCCTGTAAAGTAGTCTTCTGGGGAGAGTGAGTGTGATGAGAGCAGCCTGCGATCACTATTAAAGGAGATACAGGGGTAATTTAGACCCCTGTATCTCCAGTTTCTTACATGGCACAAGGTCAAGTGAGGTGTCATTGGAAAGGCTGGAGTCAGGCTCTTCCAATGTTATTAAAAATTACCAAGTAAAATGTACAACAAATATAATTTGAATAAACAAACTGTCTTTATTTCTCTTTGTTCTAATGCAGCAACTTTGTCCACATTTTGGTTATAAAGCAGACAATGCCACTGCGATATCCCACTTTCTCATTTCTCACTGCGGAACGTAAAAGCCAGCAGACTGAAACATTGCTGGCACCTTATGGTGAAAGTTATCCAATTAAAAGACACTTTAACAGAGCCCATCAGTGCTGGTACGGTTTAGTGGAGTAGCAGGAGGACAGAACCTGTGCGGCAATCTTCTGCGAAAAGTGAATGTGATGACAGCAGCCTGCGGTGCAGCGGTCCAGTCTGTGTTTGTCATCAGTACTGGGAATCGAACACCCTCTCTTTGCCATAATTATTAGAGCCCTCCTCCCGCATCCTGTGCCTAGACCCACCCCTGACCTCAGGCATCTAATGTATTGCTCTTCTTCACAGCCTTTGATAAAAAAAATCACTTTGAAGAATGGTCTTCAGAGTGACAAATTACTGCGTCTGGTGGTTTGTTTTGGCCTTTGCATCCTACGCTCACCAATAGGTGGATGGCTAACAATGATAAATATTTTGATAGCTATGACTTTTTCGTAAAGGCTCCTCAAAACAAAATGTCAGATTGGGTGAAAAAGATGAATTTCTAATCTTTGTATGCCACTTAATTTCCTTGTGAGTTTGGCCGCAGATAAAAAATAAGTATAAAAAAACTAGAAGCCTTCAAGGGCTTGGATCCCCGGCCACATCACGTGTTGCAGACAGACGGATCCCCGGCCACATCACGTGTTGCAGACAGACGGATCCCCAGCCACTTCACATGGTACAGACAGACGGATCCCCAGCCACTTCACATGGTACAGACAGACGGATCCCTGGCCACTTCACGTGTTACAGTCAGATGGATCCCCTGCCACATCACGTGTTACAGACAGACGGATCCCTGGCCACATCACGTGTTACAGACAGACGGATCCCCAGCCACTTCACATGGTACAGAGAGACGGATCCCCGGCCACATCACGTGTTACAGACAGACGGATCCCCAGCCACTTCACATGGTACAGACAGACGGATCCCTGGCGACTTCACATGGTACAGAGAGACGGATCCCCGGCCACATCACGTGTTACAGACAGACGGATCCCCAGCCACTTCACATGTTACAGACAGACGGATCCCCAGCCACTTCACATGGTACAGAGAGACGGATCCCTGGCCACTTCACGTGTTACATACAGATGGATCCCTGGCCACTTCACGTGTTACAGCAAGACGGATCCCTGGCCACTTCACGTGTTACATACAGATGGATACCCGGCACTTCATAAGTTAAGAGACAGATGGATCCACGGCCACTTCACATGTTACAGACAGACAGATCCCCTACCACTTCATGTGTTACAGACAGACGGATCCTCGGCTGGCTCACGTGAGACAAAAAGATCCAGGGAGTCATCTTCATGATAACATAGAAAGAGACAAGAGTCATTGAGTCCAGGTGGGTACTGGGGGTGCCATGCGCTGCTACATGCAGGAATTGCAGAGCACCCCGGTCCCCAGGCAATATGCATAGAGATATTCACTGATCAGTGCTCAGGTCGAGCTCCAGGATGGGTACTCACTAATTGGGTGCCTTCTCTGTGTCCCAGCAAAAACTACAAAGCTAACTTCATGAATCTGTCATACTGAGGGATAAACAGAATAAAATAACACTATTAAGTTAAAAAAAATAAGAAAATAATTATTATATGAGTATACTGCGCACACATAGAAGTACACAAAACCATGAAGAAAATGGGCCAAACTACGTGTGTGCACCTCCTTGTGCCATCATACCATGTTTATCTCTCTGTATGTACAGTACTGCCATTCAGCAGGCTACGAGTTTGACTCATTATGAGCCTTATGGGCAGCCGTGGCCAGTAGTGGTTGCCGTGACAACACATTCCACTTTGCATTTCATTCCTCTTCTGTTTACATTTCCTCCCCAGCTCCTCCTCCCTGTGCTGACCCAATCAGTGCTCACAGTCTGGAAAGGGAAGGGGACAACTCTGTCAGGCAGTACATACATGCATCCACTACCTCCCAAGTGTACAAGGAGGGAGAGAGCTCTGCCATGCAGCACAGCCATGTGACCGTTTCATTAGGGTGTGCACCCATGGACCATATATTATTTACATATCTATGCTTTGATAATTCAGTACAGGACTGTAATTATTAGTTAGGAATATCCAATGTTTATGCAGCGATACAGTCAAAAAAATGTTTTATACATGTTACTGGGCTGGATATGTCTGGTAATATAAAAAAAGGGACTTCTAATTTTTAACTGCATGTACCTTTAGCCCCTTAATGCCTGAGGACGTAACAGATACGTCTGGCGAAAAAGGTTGCTTGACGTTTCTGATACGTCCTTTAGTAAATAGAGCGCTGGAAGTGATCGATATCACTTCCAGTAGCTCAATTGCTATTGCAGGGGTGCCACGGGGTGCCAGGGGTGCCACGGCATCAAGCCATCCTGCAATAGTAATTTTACCAGGAGCAATCACTGCCGGTATACCCGTTGAAGTGGCTGGCAGGCGAAAATAAGAGTGCCTCGAGGGGTCGAGGCACTCATCAGAAAGCATGCTGAGTGACTCAAGGGGTCGAGACACTCAGCCAAATAATGATAAAAAAAGTAAAGTAAAAATAAAGTTAAAAAATAAAATTTAAAGGATAAGCCCCCCTGTTCACTAATCCCAAATATATTTTGAAACAAAATGCATATAAAAATAGCAAAGTGCTAATTGCACTTATTGTCATATAGATTGCAAAAGAAAAAAAAACATTTAAAACATTGGGTATTACTAAACTCAGGGTGAAATACAGGAAGTCAGGGACTATTTAGCCGGAGTCTTTTTTTGGCGGTTGTAGATGCGTAAGAGATTTTGGTGGTCAAAGTTGTGAAAAGTGTTTTTTTCCCCCATTTTTTCATTGTATTTTGTAACTTTTTTTATAGCGAATTATATGATATGATGAAAATAATGACATCTTTTGAAGGTTCATTTAATGGTGAGATAACCAGTATATAATATGTGTGGGTACAGTAAATGAGGAAAAGTAGATCTAAACACAAACAGTGCAGAAATGTATTAACAGCAGCATGCACTTTCAGACAGACAATGGTAAAACCGTCCTGTCAATAACAGGGTTGTTTACAGTGGACTTTTTATTTCCCTGCACTCCAGGGAATCAAATTTCCCGGCCCTGCGGCGAGTTTAGCATTCCCTGCAGGGTCCTTGAAGTGCAAAAAAAAATCACAAAACACATCTGAAAAATCGCTGCAAAACCGAACTTAAAAAAGCACCACAAAACTGCAGAAAAGATTTCGGGGGGATCCGAAAGACTGCAAAAAAAATATTGGAGTGATCCAAAAAAATTAACCCGGTGATCCGCTGCACAACCACCTACCACATCCGTTACAAAACATCATCCGCTGAACAGAGCGACGGTCAGCCACTGGAAAAAGCCGACAAGCCGACGAACAGGGTAAAAAAAAAAAAAGAAATACCACGACTTTGAAAAGCTGTTTACAAAAAAAGTACTGCACAACAATGCCTGAAAATGATGCATAAGGTCCCATGAAAAATAATAGAAAGGTCTGTTACAGAGATAAAAAAAAAACGCTATTTAAAAAAAAACAGAATTTTTTTTTGCCAGAAAAATGCCTAAAAAATAAATAAATAAAGAGACTTTGTGCTGAAGATTAAAATAATAAATGATTTACTAGATGTTAAATAAAAACAGGAATATTTTTAACATTGAAGCCTATGGGATTCGCCTGATTAAACCTATTGATCTCGAATAAACACCCCATCTCCCTCAAATGAACACCTCTGATCCCTCTCATCTCCAGATTGACACCCCTCTCCTCCAGCCCATAGACAGGCACCCCCTCCTGCTCAGATAGACATCCCTGATCCTTCTCCTTCGCCCCACAGATAGATACCTCTTCTCCCTCAGATAGACACCCCTATCCCTCCAAAGAGACATGCTAACACTCCCTTGTTGTTGCATACTTGGCCATGGGGGGGGGGGATCTCAAAGTTGGGCAGTCCTGGAGGTAGGTGAGCTCTATGCTGGGCATTGGGTCTTTGAATTTACACAGAAGGTGTCAGCAGTGGTGTGGAGTAGCCATGTGCACAGCGGTATTTTTTGTTTCGGATCGATTCGAATCTTTTCGGGTTATTTATTTATTTATAAGGGGCTCTATTACAACCTGTGTGTTAAAACGCGGGCGCAAGGGAGGAAAAACTGCGCCTGCAGTTTTCCCCCTTGCGCCCGCGTTTTAACGCCAGATTACAATGCAGGCGCAAAAAATGCTGCCTGCATTGTTTTCGGCCGTTAAAACTTAGGATGCTCGCGGCAGCGGTGAGCGCAGCCGCGAGCATTCACTCGCTGGAGTCCATAGGACTCCACTGAGTTTCTCTCTGCCGGTCACGTGACCGGCTGGATCTCGCATCGCGAGATCCGGCCGGTCGGCGTAGTGATACGCATGGAGACTGAGACAGGGGGGACTTTTCCCCCTTTCTTTCCCTACTCCCGCCGGCCGGAGGAGGCGACCGGAGTCGCGGTCCTCGCCGCGGGACAGAGGATGAGTATCTGTTTTTTTTTTTAATATTTAAAGCTGGTGTTAACGGTCCTGGCTCTGGTTAAATTTTCATTGACCAGAGCCAAGCGTTAGTCAGCGCTGGGACATAGTAATCCAGCGCTGATTAACGCTTTGCGCTCCCCATGTTAAGTATAGGGAGCGCAAAGTGCAGTGACCTCTTGCTGAGAAGCGCAAGGAACCAAACGCAAATGGGTTTTTTAACCCCTTTGCGTTTGTATCGTAATAGCCTGCTAATACCGCAGCTAACGATATTGCTCACGCAGGTGAGCTCTACCGTTAGCGTTAGGTATGTAATAGGGGCCAAAGTATTTTACCAGGAAGGATACATTGAGATCATTTTGGATCGATTCGGATCATTTCGATTCGTTCTTTCGGACCGATTCGAAATTTCATACGGCCGAAGTATCGCTTTCGGAAATGCTTCCGAAAATGAAAAATGGTGGATTTTCAGACGAATTCGAATTTGGGCGAAACGAAAAGCGCATGTCTAGTGCGAAGCCCCTTGAAGTGCGGGGCCCTCGCATGCGCCCTGCTCGTCCCAACCAACGGGCAAGCCTGGTCTCTCAGAGATCATTCTTTGCTCAATTTACGCTGAGCTTTTCTAATAACACATGGAGGCCGTAGCCGCATCGCAAAGCCTTTCCTTCCCCGAGGAATTAAACGCCTGATTGAATGTGACTTTCAATATGAAAAATCATTAAGTATTTATAATGGAATATTGCCACCGTTGTTAATAAAGTTGTTTGACGCGTCATGTCATACCTGGGGTTTGTTCGCTAAAAAAGCAAATGAAATAAATGGTAAAATAAAGCGTAAGAAAAGGGAAGTTTTCAAAGCGAAACGCGACTTTTATTAGTTGTAAAATACCTTTTAACGCCTCGTTCCTGCAGATAACGTGGCCGTATCATCACACAGCGCCCGTTTAATAATTTATTAACATTTTTTTGAAGGATCCTTTGTTATCCCAATCACATAATTGCTATTGTCAGCGTAATTAACATCCAGCGGAGATGACCGAATATAATAGGATTTCAGGCGATGTCAGTTCTACTCAACAGCGGTCAAGCACAAAATGTCAAACCGGCGTATTAAAAATGTTACTTTAATACGACGCCTCGGAAGCCGGCGCAATTATGGATACCTTGCAGGATAATTACTCCTTTTAACGGTAACACGTCAAGCGATCTCTTAAAGGAGTGAAATATCAGAGGAGCGGCCGGTGGTATGAGCATTTTAACCCCTTACAGGGCTATTCAAAGAGGGACAATTTGGTGCTTCCCGGCGCTTTTCGCCAGCGTCCAATAATTGCTTCAGTGAATCCATTTGCAACGCAATATGGCGAACATTCAATGAACAGTGATTTCACCGTATTTTTATTGAACAACCCTCCAACAGGGTTATTCAGAGAGAGCCTATCTGGCCCCGAACAGTGAATTTCCTCATACAGTGACATTTCGTGGCCGTTCGGCTATTCGAAAAGCTGGCAATTCGCCAGATATTGGTGAATTGGCAGCAAAATGTGGTGCCTGTTCGACGACAGTGAAATCCCCCATAGAGAAGCAATGGTTAATCTATTCACATTGAACAGCAGAGAAATGTCAGTGAAATGCTCTGATGTTCGGTGGTTTCATTCGGCAGGTTTAATAAGACGAATCCTATAGGTTTCAATCTAAAAAAAATTACTCGTTTTAATGCAATATCTTATAAACCGTTTATTCTTTTACTCTGCAGCAAAAAGTCTCTTTATTTTTTTATTTATTTATTTAGGTATTTTTCTGGATTTTTTCAGCAAAATTTAGTTTTTCTGATTTTTTTAAATAGCGTTTTCTTTCTTCCTGTAGCAGACCGTTTTATTATTATTCACAGGACCTTATATGTTAATTCCAGGCATTTTTGTCCAGTAGTTTTTTTGCAGTGTTTCAAATTCGTCACTTTCAAACGTTTTTTTTGTCTGTCCTTTCCGGCGGCTTGTCGGCTTTTTTCTGCGGCTGGTCGGTGCTATGTTCGACAGCTTGTCGGCTACGTTTGACGACTCTCCGGCGGGTTGGCGGTGGCGGGCGGCAGGTTTGTGGCGGCGGGTTTGCAGCACCTGTCCGGCGGGTTGGTGGCAACGGCTACAGGTTTGCGGCGGCATTCGGCAGCCGATTCGCAGCACTCCGGGGACCCTGCGCTTAATGCTGAATTCACCGTAGGGTCAGCGAATCGGACTCGTCGAAGTGCGGCGAATCAGAGAGCACCAAAATGTTGGTGACATGTCGGTGCTCTCTGAATGACCCTGATAATAAATGCAACTTCAATGAGACGCCTGATATCCAATGTCACAACTTTTCATGTCAATCGCAGCTTTACTTCAGGAAATAAAGGAGGAAAAATCTGATTTCTAACAGTATTATGGGAAAATAATTATATAAAAAAGATTCAGAAGTCAGTATTTAATTAAGGTAAATAATTTAGGGTCTCAGGTTCGGGGGGGGGTGTCAGCTCCAGTGATGCTCCATGAAGCAGCTCATCCCGGGAATCCTGTGGGAAGTAGAGAACGTTGGGGTTACATGGGGTCATTATATCTGAAAACAAACCCGGGACCCCCGGAACACGATCAATGCTCCAAAGCTTCAATGTTTACATTGTTTTGTCTGTTCGTTGCTTATGAAACATTGTTGCTAGACGGTGATATTTTACTCTCCGTCGCACCGTCCTTTGCCTCCTTGTCATGCGTCTCCTTGGCTAGACCTCGGTAGCTTTACGTTTATCTTTTGTCACTTGTACAGTTGCGTTTGCGTTGTTTGTGTTTATCACTTGCAGAAACATGATAAAATGTTACCGTTTCGCGATTCTTTGATTTTTTTTTCCTCTCCTTTTACGACGGTTTCCATTGATTTTCCTCAATTTGTTTGGTTTAATTTGCAGCTGTTAAATGATTTTGCCAGACAATATGAGCAGCGGGGAAACGGGTGGTAAATATTGACTGCATAAATGACGGATTTCTCTCGGAATGGGCTGCTGTATCCCATTGCTCTGTTAGATCAGTAATGGGTGAAAGAAATGCAAGTTTACTTCCTTCTTTGTTCAGAGGATCGGAAAAAAGGGGGGAGGGGGGAGTTTGTAGAAAAGTAAATAAGATGAAAATAAAGACAAAAAACGTAAACAAATTGTTAAAAATTATATAATAGAAATATTTCTAAGCTCGTTAACCCCTTAAGGACGCTGGCAAGGTGTACAGGTCGCTGACGGGTGCCACCGCGAGTCACTGATTTCGGCGCGCCTCACAGCTGACTTGTGACACTCGTCATTGGCTGCAGGCCGTCTTTCTGCAGCCAATGGCGTGCGGAGTGTGCCAGCTGTGGGGAGGTGCCGAGGTGGCCCATTGAATTCAGCGGGATGTACATGTACGCCCTGCGGCTTCAAAGACCTCCCGTCTCGAGGACGAAATAGCACATCCCGCTATATGAAAGCACCAACTGAAGAAGCTGCACTAGCGAAATACATTTTGGTGAACGGTTTTACGGTTTTACTATTTTATAAATAAATATTTTGCCTGATTTTACACCTATCCTGGGTCCTGGATACTTTCATTCGCCAAGGAGGTGGCTGAGGCTGATAGGTGACCCAGTGCACCTTATGAAGTCACTGGCTGCTGAACATCTGGTGTCTGATTCATGAGACGCAGCAAATGCTAGGGATGTGCGTTTCGGGTTTCAGAATTTTGGAATTTTCACGAAATTTCCCGATTCGTGTTTTCGGATGCGGCCGAATTTCCGAAAATTTTTAGATCCGAAAATGGCAGATCCGAAAAGTTTTCCGAGCCGAAACGAAATATTTTCGGAATTTTCGAATGGACTTGAAATGTGTCAAATCGAAATTTATTGCTTTGAAACGAGGAGAACAGACGTTCCGAAAAAACGAAAATTTCCGAAATTACGAAAAGTCGATACAAAAACCGAGCAAAGTGACACGAAAATACAAAAAATGGTCGATATTCCGAAAAAAAATGTACACGAAAAACGAATCGAGCCGAACCGAATCGAAACAGAAATCGGTCGAGACGAGCCGAATCGAAAAGTTTAAAAATCCGAAAAATCGAACCGAATCGAACCGAAAAAAAAATCGGTGCACAAGCCTAGCAAATGCGTGTAATATATTTTCTCCCTTTATACACTCCCTGCATATATGATATTACTCTATGTGAGTTTTGTTTACTCTTTGAGGGCCGCAGAGGAGTCCAGCATCGTAAGGAACCACATAGTGAGCCCAAGAGTGCACCACAAGGGAGGCCTCAATAGGACAAGAAGCAACAACTCCACCAAGTTCTCCATGCACATTGGTCTTCCAGATGGTTTGGAACTACATTGTCTATGATGCTCTGCGTCTCAGTAGGTGCCTTGATTTAATTTGACCTGATCGGCAAAACCAGCAGCTCTTTCGGCTGCAGTTCAGGTGGTTTTCAGTTCAGGAGATTTACATAAAGACACATTGGCACAGTCTCGATTATCGGCACTTCCCCCATTTGCATTGGTGATTCAATTCTACAATGTTTGGCAACAATGCCATTCAGACACCCGCAATTTGAAATATGGATCGATCCGAATTTCCGATATTTCGGACCATTTCTTAACTAGTCCGAACTGAATCTCGCATGTCTACCGGCTTCTATAGCCGATGTACCGGAGCTTTAGGGTCGCAGCCTGGATCCCACTTGTGAACGTCTCGGGTACTTTTTTTTGTGATCTTGAATTCGTTTTTCTTGCGAATTATTCAATATCGTCGTGGCTCCCGCCGAGCGTATTAATCCCTGAAATACTATCCGCTGGTTCCCTTCTCTGGCGCCGGTGCAGGAGCTACGGTCTTCAGAAAATAAACGACGGAGAAGCACAATGCTGGTATTGAGCAGGTGGGATTCTTTTCTAATGACCATAAAGGATGCTAGTCAGCGCCAGATAATGCAGGTTTTCGATGAGGATCAGCAAATTGATGTGAAAATAATATAGATCAATTATTTTTGATGTATGTGAAGAACCTTGAGGTTATTCATTGATCGGCTTCACACATACCCCTCATTCCACATGGCAATAACCAAGGGAAGAAAAAATACACATATATATATATGTGGAGGAATCTATGAGTGTTGTTTTGATTATCCCTATTAATGTTTAAATACTGAGATAATGTCTGGTTTGTGATATTTTATGAAACACAGCTTTTGTTGTTTGTTTTTCACATGAACCCTTCACCTTATTCATGGTTCCATACCGAATCTCAATCAAAACGATCAGAGAAAATTCTGGATTCTTCCAGTTTTCTGTTGACAGATTTATTTTAATGTGTGCCCTCAATTAACCTTTCATATTTCATTTAATCACCAAACTGCATTTTCTAATACCAGGCCTTTTTATCTTTTTTAATTGCTTTTATTTTTTTTCCAAATACAACTTTTGATTGGAAATCTAATTACACCCCAATCAGCAGAAAAGAGATGTTGTAAAATCCTTTTACGGTTGATTATATTTTGTTTATTACAGATTTAACAAAATAAGACTTATGGAGGCTGCGTTACAAAACTCTGATTTAGAAATAAGCTCATACATGCAGGAAAGGATAAAGTGGGATTTCTACCAAAATAAAAAATCTATATTAACTTCATCACAGACTAATTTACTGTTATGGATGCTCTGGGCACCTAATGTTTACTAACACATCTGGTAGAGTCTTACACAAAAAGGTTCCTTCCTTCCTTCTTTCCTTCCTTCCTTCCTTCTTCCCCTTGTCTTTCTCTCCTTCTATCTTTTCTTGTTTCCATCTTTTGTGCCTTATTTCATTACTTCTTTCTTTCCTTCTTTCATTCCTTTATTAATCTTTTTTATCAATTATTCCTGGCAGAGCATTATACAGTATAAAATATTATCTTTCTTTCTTCCTATCTTTCTTTCTTCCCCCCTCTTTTCCTCTACTTTTTTATTCTCTCATTTTCTCTCTCTATTTCTATCTATTTCTCCCTCTTCGATTCTCTCTTTATTTTACTGTCATTCTCTTTCTCCCTATCTGTCTTTCATATTCTCTCTTTTTTCCCCCCTCTCTCTCGCTTTCACCATTTTCTTTCTTCGTCTTCTCACTTTCTAAATTGTTTCTTCCTACCTCTTTCTACCTCTCCGTCTCTCTTTCTCTTTCTTCCTCGCTATCTGATGCTCCCACTTTTTCTTTCTCCACCTTTTCTCTTTATCTCCCTATCTCTCCTTCACATTCTCTCTCTTTTCATATCTTTTAATTTCTCTTTCACTTTTTTCTTTCTCTTTCTCCACTGTTTTTTTTCCTCTTTCTACTCCATCTCTCTCTCTTTCTTCCTTTCTCTCTCTTCCAGCTCTCTTCCTATCTCTCTATTTCTCCATTTTCTTTCTTTCTATATCTCTTTCTTTCTACCTCTGTTTCCTTTTTCTCTTTGTTTATTTCTTTCGAATTCTCTTTCTTTTCTTCTCTTTTTGTCTCTCCCTGTTTTTCCTTTGTTTATTTCTTTCATTTTATTTCTCTCTCTCTTCTTTTTGTCTCTCTGCTTTCTTCTTTCTTTGTTTCTTCTTTTTATTTCTCTCTTCTCTTTTTGTCTGTCTGTTTTTCTTCTTTCTTGTTTCTTTCTCTGTCTTTCTGCTACATTGATATAAGGTTTATATTTATTTTTATTTCACTTACAAAATAAAATTTTGAGAGATTTCTTTATTATTCTTTTATTTTATTTTGCAATGAAATTCTTTCTCCGTCTCTAAAGTGTCCACTTGGAACCGAGATTCCACATTTTAGCGTTTCAGAACTTTGTGATAGAAAGTACATTTAGGATCCGTTCTTTGCAGAAAAGTGAGATCTAAGGAAGATCAATTCAAAGCAGAGCAAAATGAAAGCTTTCTCTTGTCAAAAGAACCATTCAAGGATGTGCCGGTGTGTTATTATTCTTCTACACATTTCATGTGCATTGAATATTTTACTTTGTTACGTAATGCAAGTGTTTCAGGTTTATTAAATGTGGCCAAGAATTGTATAGAAAATAAAATATTTACATTTTTCTCATTGAAATGAAACTGTTTTCAATTGAATTAACTTAATGGAATCTTTATATCTAGTAAAATGTAAGTGTAATGTTAATTAATTTAGTTTTTAGTGGAAAGTACAAATTGAATATGGTGTATTGAAACAGGTTCATGCATGTTACAGGATTCATGTTCTAAGTCTCAATTGGACTTGCAATGGTATAGAGAGGATGTATCCAGGGGTGTCAGTGACTTTTTAATACACATAACAGGGGTCAAGTCGAGTAGGAAAGTAATTTTGCAAGAGGAATGAAATTTCCATTGGTCCCACACACTATATGGCTTTTAGTCAGGTGCTCATTCACTTGTTTATTTATTTATTTATAAATAAAGTATTTTACCAGGAAGGATACATTGAGATTACCTTTCTGCTGAGTACCAATAAATATATGACTTATCATATATTTTTCACTAAAACCCAGTACATATGTGTCAAATTTGAGTATCTGATGGGTTAAGTGCATGATGGGGGGGCAGAAATGTTGGTGAGTTCCTAAACTTATTATTTTAGGACTTGACCCCTCCCTTACACACTGGAACGTGGGACCTGGCTTGACATGGTGCAGAAAGGGTGTGAGCTTAAAACTTAGTGATTTGTCATGAATATCGATATGAACCAGATATAGAACAGAAAAAACAGGTTTATTTGTAACCCGAATAAACACACACACAACTATAGCAAGAATCTAAATACAGAAACATAGTTCCATGTATTCCTTCTGATATGGTTCTAATAGCTAAACAAACTCAACATGAGGGGATCAAACACCAGAGAGAAATAAGCAAGAACAAAGGCCTGAGTTAAACTAGAATAAACATGAGATGAAAACATGAATATTAGACACGAGCATGAACCAGAACCAAATCAGAAACAATATCAGACAGGAACCTGAAGCAGACATAAACATGAACCAAGGACGTAAACCTGAATCCAGACAGGAGATCTCAAGGCAGAACTACACCTAACCAGGACTGCAAGGCAATGAAACAGACTAGGCATGAATCAGACTGAGGCTAAATCAAAGTAAGGATCAAAATGAGGCAGCGCCCTTACTAGGTGTAACGACTGGGGGGGGGGGACCTGGCTAGACAAGGAACAGGAGGGTGTGAGCTCTATTGCAGTGCACAAACATGAACCGAGAACAGAAAGTAAATAAATTAATATATTTACTAAAAAAAACGAATAAACAATGAGGAACCAGAAAAACCAGACAGCAGGTTTACAGAACAAAATATACATAAACCCAGAAATCAGGGAACTGAGCAAAACCTAAGCAGAAACCCAAATGCTGAAAACAAAAGCAATGCAGGATGGAAGGGTTAAACTGAACTCAACAGGGGGAATACAATACATGGAGGAGACCAGGAGACAGACAGGATAAAGCTAGGACACAATGAGGAAATGGCTTAAACTGAGGGCACAGATAGGACTGATAATAACACAGAATGCAGAACAAACTAGACTAGTCTAGACTAAACTAGACCACGAATCACTAGGAGGCTTGGATCAGAAAGAGTACCTAACACGATGAGCTCCAGAACAAATGAGGCAGCGTCCTTCTTTGGGCGCTGCCTGCTTTTTAGCAAATGAGTTCATTAGCAATTCAGTCAGGTGTGTATGTCCAGGCTAGACGTCAGGAAGTGACTGAATGTCCAGAACTAAGGTGCATAGTTCAAAGAAGCCAGAGGTGGCGCCATATACACTTAAAGTCCAGAACTTCACTGGCAATGTCCACCTCAACCAGAGGGGGCGCAGGACATAACATATCCCCCCCTCCATGAGCGGACCCCGGATGCTCAAAACAAGAACAAAAAAAACAGAAAAGAGAAGGTCTACGAGGCAAGGTCCCCTCGTGGTATGTGACCTTGGACGTGACATGAGTCCCTTAATCAGAGTCCTCAGACGAAATGTTCAGATTTTTCCAGTCGGGGGTATCGTAGGAGCACTGCCAAGTACTCCTGACGGACTAACGTACCAGAGGGCTTCCGGACGTACCGTTCGGGAACAGGCTTTCTGGAAGGAAACCTCTTGCCAGTCAGACTATCCCCTTTTTGGTAGTCCTCGAAGATGGCAAGAAGTACGGTCCTGGTTAAATCGGCATCCGGAGGAGCGTCATTGGCACAACTCAGTAGAGCAGCGCCTTTGGCACAACTTGGTAGGGCAGCGCCCTTGGCACAACTCGGTAGGGCAGTGCCCTTGGCACAGCTCGGTAGGGCAGCGCCCTCGGCATGGCTCGGTGGGGCAGCGCCCTCGGCATGACTCGGTGGGACAGCGCCCATGGCAAGAATCGGTGGGGCAGCGCCCATGGCAAGACTCGGTGGGGCAGCGCCCTTGGCAAGACTCAGTTCGGTGACTGAGACTGCTGGGCTCTGCGGCGACAGCGTGGAAACTGCTGGGCTCTGCGGTGACAGTGTGGAAACTGCTGGGCTCTGCGGCAACAGCGTGGAAACTGCTGGACATGAATTCTTCTGTAAATCCAAGAGGGTCTTTAGATGAAGGAGAGTCTGTAAATCCAGGAGGGTCTTTAGATGAAGGAAAGTCTGTAAATCCAGGAGGGTCTTTAGATGAAGGATAGACTTGTGCACCGATTTTTTTTTCGGTTCGATTCGGTTCGGTTCGTTCGGATTTTGTAACTTTTCAGTTCAGCTCGTTTCGGACGATTTCCTTTTCGGTTTGGTTCGTTTCGGTTTGTTTTTTGTATCGACTTTTTTTTCGTGATTTCGGAAATTTTCGTGTTTTTCGGAACATCTGTTCTCCTCGTTTCAAAGTGTCTATTCGTTTTGACGTAAACTAATGGTTTTTCGGATCCGATATTTCTGTCAATACGATACGATACGATACGATTTCTCATGTTTTACAAGAAGGATACATTGAGATTTCTCATGTTTTACAAGAAGGATACATTGAGATTTCTCTGGTTTTCCGGGAAGGATACATTGAGATTTCTCATGTTTTCTGGGAAGGATACATTGAGATTTCTCTGGTTTTACAAGGCTACATTGAGATTTCTCATGTTTTACAAGAAGGATACATTGAGATTTCTCTGGTTTTACAAAAAGGATACATTGAGATTTCTCTAGTTTCCCGGGAAGGATACATTGAGATTTCTCATGTTTTACAAGAAGGATACATTGAGATTTCTCTGGTTTCTGGGAAGGATACATTGAGATTTCTCTGGTTTTACAAGGCTAGATTGAGATTTCTCATGTTTTACAAGAAGGATACATTCAGATTTCTCATGTTTTACAAGAAGGATACATTGTGATTTCTCATGGTTTACAAGAGGGATACATTGAGATTTCTCTGGTTTCCCGGGAAGGATACATTGAGATTTCTCTGGTTTCCCGGAAAGGATACATTGAGATTTCTCTGGTTTCCCGGGAAGGATACATTGAGATTTCTCATGTTTTCCGGGAAGGATACATTGAGATTTCTCTTGTTTTACAAGAAGGATACATTGAGATGGGAATGATACAAAATTACAGAATCAGCGATATAACCGAAAAATACGATGTCCGAAATTACTGAAATGGAACCGAAATCAGGAATGGAACGAAAATGAATTTCGATTTTACACATTTCTAGTCCATTCGAAAATTCCAAAAAGTTTTCGTTTTGGCTTGGAAAATGGAAATTTGTTCGGATCTGCCGTTTTCGGATCCTAAAATTTTCGGAAAATCGGCCAAATCCGAATACACAAAACGGGAAATTTCGTGAAAATTCTGAAATTCCGAAACCCGAAACGCACATCCCTAAAGAAGGAGAGTCTGTAAATCCAGGAGGGTCTTTAGATGAAGGAGAGTCTGTAAATCCAGGAGGGTCTTTAGATGAAGGAGAGTCTGTAAATCCAGGAGGGTCTTTAGATGAAGCAGGGTCTGTTAATCCAGGAGGGTCTTTAGATGAAGGAGAGTCTGTAACTCCAGGAGGGTCTTTAGATGAAGGAGAGTCTGTAAATCCAGGAGGGTTTTTAGAAAGAGGAGAGTCTGTATATCAAGGAGGATCTTTAGATGAAGGAGAGTCTGTAAATCCAGGAGGGTCTTTAGATGAAGGAGAGTCTGTAAATCCAGGAGGGTCTTTAGATGAAGGAGAGTCTGTAAATCCAGGTGGGTCTTTAGATGAAGGAGATTCTGTAAATCCAGGAGGGTCTTTAGATGAAGGAGGGTCTGCTAATCCAGGAGGGTCTTTAGGTGAAGGAGAGTCTGTAAATACAGGAGGGTCTTTAGATGAAGGAGGGTCTGTGTATCCAGGAGGGTCTTGGTATCAGGAGGAGTAGGCTCAGAGGACAGGAGAGAGAAACAGGCTGAATACAGGTCTCTATAGAAAGTCTAGGTAGGTCTTCACCCTGTGAAGGTAAGGGCTACAATGACAGAGCGCTAGCTGGATGTGGATGTAGTCCTTTCATAGGGGCCCAGCCGGCGGTAATTAATTCTATCCTGTGGGATAGCTGTTATAGGCTAAGGGCCTAAGGGGTTAACAGCAACAGTATATAAAAAAGTACTACCAGAGCTCAAGTCAGGCTGGAATAGTACTGGACTCGGACTTCTTGTGGCGCGACGCAGGAAAACCTTACATATGGGCAGATCTAGTTAACTTAATCTCAGGTACTTTCAAAGAAAGAATTAAGATGATTGTGGTAGTAACGGAGTTAAAATGGACAATATTTCTGGAAATTCTATCAAGGAATATTTTGTTTAATGCAATTTTTTTGGATCTGGGGCGTTTATTGAAACCAAATCATTTTTATAAAGCTCGATAGCTTTGCAGTCAAGTCTGGACTGACCCAGTGGTGTATTTAGGTTTTGTGCTGCCCTAGGCCTGACTAAAGTCGTGCACCCCATAATTTAAATTTGACACACCCCTTCCTGTCAAGGGCACACCTCTTCCTGGTTAATCCCCACCCTTCCTCTTTAAGCTCCACCTTTTCCTCTCTTTATATTAAAAGTGGATACCAAGTGCCTACTTGTATATTTTGTATACCATTTCAAATGTACCTATTGCGATAAATAAAAAAATGAAATGTTTAAATTCAAGCACTTTTACAAAGAACAGCCACGCATGTCAAGTATACTGGATCACAGCCGCTCTAATTGGTTGAACAATAAAATCCACAGAAACCTGCACTGCATATGAGTGTATCACAGAGCTGCACAGCAATAAACCCACAGAAATGGGCACTGTGTATGAGCATATCAGAACTGCACAGCAATAAAACTCACAGTAATGTGCAGTGTGTATGAGCGTATCCCAGAGCTCCAGGGTAATAAAACTCACAGTAATATGCAGTGTGTATCACTGAATCCACAGCAATAAAACTCCCAGCAATGCAATGTGTGGTATGTGTGTCAACGTATCAAAATCCACAGCAATAAAACTCCCAGCAATGCAATGTGCGGTGTGTATGTGTTCATCAGAATCCACTGCAATAAGACTCCCAGCAAACTGAGTGAATATGAGCACACAGCAATTATTTATTCTATATTTACCGGCCTCCGTCTGCGGTAGGGCTGTGTGCAGAGTAAGCAGGGACTGTGTACGGACTCAGGATCGCGGCTGTGTCTGTGCGTGGAGCCATCTTGTCAGCAGTGGGGTGCCACTGCCAGAGGGTGCACCATGGCTTTGATTCCCTTCCGGTGGGTGTTCAGTCCAGAATAGAGTGAGAGTCCGTGTTCATGAAAGGGCGGGCATCTGCGTGCGTGTCACGTGGTTCAGCCAGTCAGGTGGTATAGAAAAAAATAAGTAAACTCAGTACCACCTGACTGGCCGGACCGCGTGACCTGCACGCACGCAGCCTCACCAGGAGCCAGGCAGCTCAATGACAAATTTCTATCACTGCAGTGCTGGTTAAGGAAAGGTCCACTTTAAACAGCAGTAAGCAGACAGGGCTTCATATTCTGCTGATACCCCCCTTTACCTGCCATTTACTGTCATCTTCTCTCTCTGCACACAAATCACGTCCCCCTCCCCTCTCCTAGAGATGCTGCGGGGCAGGGGAGGAGCTATGGAGGGAGGAGAGGGGGATTTTTATTCTAGTCGATTTTATTCTGTATGCAAACGCCCTGCTCCGCTGCTCGTTGTTTGAGGACACAGCTCAAAGCTGACACACAGTGACAGTGGCACCTCCTAGTACCCCCTAATGACACTCAAATAATCACTGGTACCTGGGGCGGCCCGCCCTCTGCCACTCCCCTAAGTACACCACTGCTCTGTGATATGCTTACACACAAGTTTGGTGAACTGCCAGCAAGTACGGTGCTGTTTGAAGGCATTGCAAATCCCAATAGAGAAGTAATGGTTAATCTATTCAGAGAACACCAAACAGCAGAGAAATGGCAGTGAAATGCCCTGATGTTCGGTGGTTTCAATCAGCAGGTTTATTCAGGCGAACCCCATAGGTTTCAATGTTAAAAATATTCCCGTTTTTATGCAATATCTAATAAACCATTTATTATTTTAATCTGCAGTAAAAAGTCTTTGATTTTTTTTAGTACCCTTTAGTCATTTTTGAGCAAAATTCCCCCCCCTTTTTTTTAATAGCGGTTTTTCTTTTTTCTGTAACAGAACTTTTTATTATCAATCATAGGATCTTATATGTAAATTCCAGACATTTTCATTCAGTAGTTCTTTTGAAAACAGCAGGCCACGGGTTTGCGGTGGCAGCATTCAGTGGCCGACTCCATGCACTTTGGGGACCCTGCGGTGAATGGTGAATTCACTGCAGGGTGGGGAAATTGTATTCCCCGAAGTGCAGGGAACTACAGAACACCAACATGTTGGCGTCATTTCGGTGCTCTGTGAGTAACCCATTTAGTGGTGAGGTTTTTTGCTGCCCCCTGGAAAGTGAAAGCCTAGGCCTTGCCTACCCAGGACAAACATTTTCTAGGGGTGGGGCCACCAGTGCGGGCCGCTGCCCCCTGGAAAGTGCCGCCCTAGGCCTAGGCCTTGTTGGCCTAGGCCAAAATACCCCACTGGACTGACCGTAAGGTACAATGGACATTTCCCCAGTAGGCCGTGGCTTCGAGAGCTGCCAAGCTTCACCAGCATACAGAGAAGCTGCTCAGCCTGCAGGCAGCAGAACTGCTCTAGAAGGGAGTAACTGTTTGCCTATGCGTGTGTATGTGCATGGCTACATGTGTGTTTGTCAAACAAGGACTGCTATGGTTTATATGCCCTGGCCATGTTTTCATCCCAGTCCGGCGATGTTTGCAGTACAATATACAGTAGTTAGCAAGTGCAACAGAGGACTTAATGGATAGGTGGAAACACAGAGCGACATAATAGATGTCATATAGCAAAGGTCCTCATCTTCAGCTCCTCGACCCTCAGTCATCATTGAGCTAGAACGGTTATTACCCTTGCTGACCCAAAACACATCTTGCGGTGCTCCACCATGTAGACTATCGTAAACGAGAGGTTCAGACCTGATGTATCTTTCCACGAATATATCTTTTCTCCCCTCATAATGCTTTAGTTTCAGATGAAATAGAAGATATATGAATGTAGAGTTATCCCAGGAGCAGAGAAAATGCATCTTACATTTTAAAAGCTACCACAACTCCATGATGGATGCGGTTTGCCAAATATTAAGTTCTGGTAAATATTAATGTGGTCACGGTAGGTCATCTTTGTCGGGAGGGAAGCGGCGGGGTCGTTCGCGAAGGAATATATAAGTCCCGGTTCAGGCGTTCAGTCAAGCAAAATAATTTATGGCTGAAATCCTAACGATCGCAGATGAATAGAATCCACCGGAAAAGAAAATTAAAATTCTTAACGTGAGATATAATTGAGAAATGCATTGAAATTTCTATGGCAATACAATTCAGTGGAGGTCTAGGGAGGGCATTGTTGCTAAGGCGATAATAGGTAATCTGACAAACCACACTTACATCACCATTAAAATTCAATTCGGGGTCATAAAGAAATCCAGGGTTGCATATTTTTGCCTTTTAATGTAAAGACAAAGTCTGGAGTTCTAAAGTAGCGCAAATTAATTTTTTAAAAGCTTTTCAGCATAGTAATGCAGGGCAACCTCACTCCTACAGCGGGAGCCGAGTCACAGAACATTCCATGGTGCTTAATTATAGAAAGTAGAAAGACAGTCATTGAACGGAACATCACAGAACGAGATGCGTGGAATAAAATCGGGAACTTAATATCAATCGGGCGAGGTAAAATTAATCTGAACATCTAAGTTAGCAGCCAAAACTTATGTTACAATACATGCAAATCACACCAAAAAAAAAAAAAAGAGAAAAGATTAGAGCCGTAAAGGCTTCCGGGAATATTTTTCTCACAAAAAAAGAGCTTTTAGTAGGTCGAAATATTAATAGATTGTGAAAAATATTAAAATGTAACTTTCTCTTAATTTTCAGCCGAATTGAAATGTCATTTTCGGGAGCTAGGGTTATGGATAGAAATTAGGGCTAGAAATAAGGGTTAGGATTACATTTGTGCTGGTTTTAAGGTTAAGGTTAGGGTTATGGATAGAAATTAGGGTTAGGGTTACATTTGTTCTGATTTTAAGGTTAGGGTTATAGATAGAAATTAGGGTTAAGGACAGGTTACTATTTGTTTTTGTTTAGGGCTACTGTTAGTGTTTGGAATTAGGGTTAGAGTTAGAATTTAAGGTTTGAAATATAAATTAGAGCTAGGGTTATAAATTAGAGAATTTGGGGTTACAAAATAAAGATAGAAATTAAAATTACTATTTGTGCTTCTTTTAGGGTTAGTGTTATGGATATAAATTAGGGTTAGGGTTTCAAATTAGGTTTAGGGCTAGGAGTAGGTTACTATTTGTGCTTGTTGTAGGGTCAGGGTTACATTTGTTCTTGTTTTAGGGTTAGGGTTACATTTGTGCTTGTTTAGGGTCAGGGTTACATTTGCTCTTGTTTCAGGTTTATGGTTATATTTATGTTTGTTCTAGGGTTTAGGTTAGTGGTAGCGTTAGAAATTAGGGTTACAGAAACAGTTTTGAAATTAAGGTTATTATTTGTGCTTATTTTAGGGTTAAGGTTAATGCTATGGATATAAATTTGGTTTATGGATACAAATTAGGGTTAGGGCTAATATTAGGTTACTGTTTGTGATTGTTTTTGTGTTAGGGTTACATTTGTGCTTGTTTTAGGGTTAGTGTTAGTGTTATGGATATCAATTAGGGTCAGAGTTACAAATTAAGTTCAGGGCTTAGATTATGTTACTATTTGTGCTTGTTTCGGGGTCAGGGATACATTTGTTCTTGTTTTACGGTTACATTTGTGCTTGTTTTAGGGTGAAGGGTAGTATTAGGCTTATAAATGAGGGTTAGGGTTACTGTTAGGTTACTACTTGTGCTTGTTTTAGTGTCAGGGTTACATTTGTTCTTGTTTTAGGGTTACATTTCTGCTTGTTTTAGATTGAAGGTTAGTGTTAGGATTATAAATTAGGGTTAGTGTTAGGGTTACTGCTAGGTTAGGTATTTGTGCTTGTTTTAGGGTTAGGGTTAGTGTTAGGTTTGTAAATTAGAGCTAGGTTTTGACATTAGGGTGTGGGCTAGGGGTAGGTTACTATTTGTGCTTGTTTTAGGATTAAGGTTTTTCTGACAGGGTTATTTAAAGAGATCCGAATTGTGGCGGAAAGGTAATCGAACAGTGAAATTCAGCGTTCGGTTACCTTTCCTGGCCATTCGGCTATTCAGAGAGCAGGCAGTTCGCCCAATCCTGGCAAATTGCCTGCACATATGGTGCCTGTTCGGTGCCTGTTCGAGGGCAGTGAAATCCCCACAGGGAAGCAATGCTTCGCCTATTCAGAGAACAAAAACCAGCAGTGAAAAGTTGCCGAATTGCCCTGCTGTTCGGTGGTTTCATGCGGCAGATTTATTCAGGTGAATCCCATAGACTTCAATGTTAAAAATATTCCCGTTTTAATGCAATATCTAATAAACCGTTCATTATAAAATTCTGCAGTAAAAAGTCTATTTATAGATTTTTTCAGGATCCTTTAGGCATTTTTTGGGGATTTTTTTGCGAAGATTTTTTTTCCGTTTGTTTTTTTAAATCATTTTTTCTTTTTTTTTAACAGCCCTTTTTATTATCATTCATTGGATTTTATATGTAAAATTCAGACATTTTCGTTCTGTAGCTTCTTTGCAAACAGCGTTTCACTTTTCAAACATTCAAGCGTACTGTTTTTTTGTCACTCCATTTGTCTGCGGTGTCGGCTTTTTCCGGTGGCTGCTCTGCGCTGTGATCGGCTCCTGCTTGGGTTTCTCCAGCGTGTTCGGCGGGGTTAATCCAGATGGTTTTGTGGATTTCGGTGTGCGTTCGCTGGGTTTTGCAGTGACTTTGTCGGGTTTGCGGCGGCTTTTCCCTGCACTACGACGGCCCTGTGGTGCTTGCTGAATACACCGCAGGGTTGTCGAAAGGGGATCGCCAAATCGCACCAAATTGAAGAGAACGAAAAGTCACCGAACGTTTTGTGACTTTGATTCTCTTTGAATAACCCTGTACGAACTTGTTGTGTGGTAGCATTACACAGACTCATTTACCAACAGCTAATCCATTTTAACAAGACCGATGCTTAGTCTGAATTTCAGGAGCAATAAAAAGTAAAAAACCATCAATGTCCTAAAAATAACAAAAAAAACAAGAGTCGCAGTTCTGTATTTTTGGCCGAACATTCCGACTTGTAAACCAAGTTCTGCTCAGGTAATATTTTTCTAATGAAACTCGCGCTGCAAATTCCTTAATTCATAACGTTTTATGATGTGCATTTATAGAAATTTGAAACAGCGTTTCCCGTCAAAAGAACTCAACGCCATAATCTGCCGAGCAGTCAAGCAGGATATGAAAGAAGAACAAATGCCGGTGGAAAAAAAAATTGATGGGAGCTCCCCATACGCCCATTAGTGTGTATTATACTTGAGATAACAAGTTTACTCTTTTAATTGACTTTCATTCTTCTCGAGAACACCGTTTGATTTTGAAGTATTGCATTTTGTAGGGGAATTGCAGTGTTTATTACTCACCTCCAGCGATACAGGTTAATCTTCTACAGTTTTACGAGAAGATATAAAATGTATAACACAGCTGGTGTTGCTGGATGCAACCGTTGTCTTGTAGTCTTTCGTATGATTAAATGTGTGTTATGGATAGGGATGAGCTGTTCGGTTCGATCGGTTCGGAGTACGCATCGAACATAGCCTGTTCACACGAACATTTCCGCCTGTTCGCCGCGTGTTCGCCCACAATGCACCACAATGGACCACAATGCACTTTTCCACTGGCCTGAAGCTTGTAATTGGCTACAGCCTTGCACCTGACCACAGGTCAGGTGCAAGAGAGGTTCAAGACTATGCCAATCACGGCTCAGAGTCCTGATTGGGCAAATTTTGACCAAAAATGGGCTCACAGAGCTAAGTCCCGCAGCACACTATATAAGGTTTCACACAGAACTTCTGCACGCGTTTGAGAGGAGATTTCAGAGGAGATTGTTGTTGTGTTAGTGTGTGTTCTTACTGCCTGTCTGCCACCAGCTACTGGGGGGGTCTCATCTACTGGGGGGTCTCATCTGTTGTAATGTTTGTGTTCTCACTCTCAGCAACTATTTTGGGGGCTCTCTAATTTCTACAAAACATTTGGGAATTGAGGTGATCTGTGTCTTGTGACTCACTGCCAGTGCCACGCAGTATTTTGGGGGTCACTAATTTCTACAAAATATCTGGGAATTGAGGTGATCTGTGTCTTGTGACTCACTGCCAGTGCCACGCAGTATTTTGGGGTCACTAATTTCTACAAAATCTCTGAGAATTGAGGTGATCTGTGTCTTGTCACACAGCCAGTGCCACGCAGTATTTTGGGGGTCACTAATTTCTACAAAATATCTGGGAATTGAGGTGATCTGTGTCTTGTCACACAGCCAGTGCCATGCAGTATTTTGGGGGTCACTAATTTCTACAAAATATTTGGGAATTGAGGTGATCTGTGTCTTGTGACTCACTGCCAGTGCCACGCAGTATTTTGGGGTCACTAATTTTTACAAAATATTTGGGAATTGAGGTGATCTGTGTCTTGTCACAGCCAGTGCCATGCAGTATTTTGGGGGGTCAGTAATTTCTACAAAATATTTGGGAATTGTTATAATCCGTGTGTTCTCAATGGCTGCCACCCATCAGGGGGTCTCACTGATTTATAGGAGGTTTCTGAGACTTGTAATCTGTGTCTTCTCACTGCCACCCATCAGGGGGTCCCACATACTTCTAGCAGATTTATGCGAACTGTAATTTGTGTCTTCTCACTGCCACCCATCAGGGGGTCTCACTGATTTATAGGAGGTTTCTGGGAATTGTAATCTGTGTCTTGTCACTGGCTGCCAGCTATCAGGGTGTCTCACTGAGTTATACCAGAGTTCTGTAAATCTTTAATCTTTATACCAGAGTTGAATCAGAGTTCTGTATATATTTAATCTATATATCACTCACCATGTCTGAAAGAACAAAAAGGACAGGCAGACGCTCCCAGACACAGATAAGAGGGCAAGCAGCCCCTGTGTCGGGAGGCTGTGCCTCTGGTCGTGGTGGATGTGGTACATCCTCTGCAGGGGCATGCTTGTCCTTTCTAACTGGTGCTGGCTGTCTTAAGCAGCAGCAACATACAGAGGATTTGGTGGATTGGCTAACCAGGCCATCCTCATCCTCCGAGTCCTCTGCCAGCCAAGCTTCTAGTGCTTTACAGTCCACCTCAGCTGCCAAAGCATCTAATGCAGCCTCCATGTCCACAGCTACTCCTGCCGTAGCCTCGCTATTACACACGGAGGAGTCAGCTGAATTGTTTGACTACAATGAGAGTGACATGCTGCTTGAGGATGCGCAGCAAGTACAGTGCTCTGATTCAATCTCTGAGGTTGAGGAAGGGAGTATAATCAACCTAGAGGAAGGGGGTGCCAATGATGACACACAAATAACTGGCACTCATGTTGCCCCAGCAGCTGCAGCATACTGCCAAGTTGGCTCCAGTGACGAGGAGATAGGGGATGATGACAATGATGATGAGGTCACTGACTCCACCTGGGTGCCTGATCGAACAGAGGAATCAAGTGAGGAGGAGGGGGAGGAGGAGGAGGAGGCACAGCAAACACGAGGCACAACATCCTCTATGACCAACCGTAGCATTAGCCAGTCAAGGCATCAGATGTCAGAGCTGCTCAGGTGCAGAGTGCTGTTGTCTCAAAGCACACATGCAGGAACTCTGCTGTCTGGGAGTTCTTTAAGAAATGTGCAGCAGACCCCACTATTGCTATTTGTAATCTATGTCAGATGAGAGAAAAGAAAAAACACTTCCAGGCACACCTTACTAAGATTTCCACTTTTTTTAAAACCAAAAAATGGCCAATGTGCAAACATCTAATGAATTAATATTTAAGCAAAACAGTGGTTATATTATGATAAATGTGTATAACTTAAGGAATACTTATATTTCAGTGGTGTTTCTTTTTTTTCCCTCTCTCAGCATGGGGTCCTGCGATGTAGCTGTTCGGTATCCCAAGAAAAAAGGAGGGGGGAGGGTATTTCTCCACTTGATGTAAAAAAAGGCAGCAGAGCGGCAGATAATTCAATTAAAATGCATTTATTAATCAATAAAAAGGTAGACCTTCAACTATAAAATCAATTGTTAAAATGCTAATTAAGTAGGATCAACAAAAACGCGCTTTCACCAATAGGCTTCATCAGTTGTTATCCTTTCTGAATGATCAGTCTGTGCAAGAAGTGCAAAAAGTCCAAAAAGAGTCCTCCTTTTGTTGCCACTTATATGCTCTGCCTTAATGTGCTCTCTCAGCTGTTGTCCATAATCATTCCACCCAGATTACTTCCTGATTTTCAGGCTCCATACTTTCAATTTTGTCCATTGTATATGTATGATCGGCGACTTGTTTATGAGGTGGACACTCTGCCCTCCGGGATGTTTACTCTTCATTTATCTAAGAAAACAAATATCAGCAATAGCTTGGCTGCTTGATAAAGAATAGCTTCCTGTCAAAAACTATTTTAATGGAGTTATCAATCGCTGGCTTAAGATATTCATCTGTATATACGATTGCCTCAAAAAATAGTTGGATCGTTATAATATATCAATATAATCCCATATACTTAGATCTGACTACATCCCCATTAGTATATGATCTTATATGTATGTATATAATCCTATTGAGATAAAAATAGAATTATTTATTATTTATACAAAAGGTACAAATTATATTATTAATTCGAATTAATAACTATTTAAAAAAACGTGAAAAGTGTACATCTATTTATACTTAGTGAGATAAATGTTTGTTAATGCCAATAAACCTGTTATAGGTTCCCTTAGTGTAGTAGAACATGCATAATTCTAAAGGTAAAAGTGTTGTGTATTATTATTTCACAGTATCGGTAAATATTCATCAATAAGATCTATATCTTTTAATCAAATATTTATTCAGTTTTTTTTTTTTCGGTTTTTTTCCTTTTTTTCCCCCTTCCCTTTTTCTTTTTTCCCTTTTTTTCCCCCCTTTATTTATATTTTTAAGTGCATATTTAATCATTAATTCAATATATTTCTAAAGTGCATGTTTAATCCCTAATATAATTTAGTCCTTGTGTAAATTCCCTTATGTATTTTTAATATATTTAAATAAACATTTAAATAAGTGCAGACTAAATTATCATTAGCAGTAGGAAAAGGGAAGTGCTCATGCCACTGTACAGAGCACTGGTGAGACCTCACTTGGAGTACTGTGTGCAGTACTGGAGACCGTATCTCCAGAAGGATATAGACATCTTAGAGAGAGTTCAGAGAAGGGCTACTAAAATGGTGTATGGCTTGAAGGAGAAAAGTTACCAAGAAAGGCTTAATGATCTTAACATGTACAGCTTGGAAAAAAGACGAGACAGAGGAGATATGATAGAAACATTTAAATACGTAAAGGGAATCCACAAGGTAGAGGAAGGGAGTATATTTAAAAGGAAACAAAATAACAAAACAAGAGGACATAGTCTTAGATTAGAGGGGCAAAGGTTTAAAAGTAACATCAGGAAGCATTATTTTACTGAGCGGGTGGTGGATACATGGAACAGTCTTCCAGTAGAAGTGGTAGAGGCCAAAACAGTAATTGAATTTAAGCAAGCATGGGATAGGCATAAGGCTATCCTAAACAAAAGATAAATCCAGGTCAAGTATCCATGTAATTGGGCAGACTAGATGGGCCGAAAGGTTCTTATCTGCCGACATTTTTCTATGTTTCTATGTTTCTATGATTAAATATGCACTTAAAAATATAAATAAAGGGGGAAAAAAAGGGTAAAAAGAAAAAGGGAAGGGGAAAAAACAGGGAAAAAAAAAAAAAACTGAATAAATATTTGATTCAAAGATATAGATCTTATTGATGAATATTTACCGATACTGTGAAATAATATCTGATCTGAGTAGGACCCGCTGGAATGCTGTCTGCGGAAAGACTGGGGCCTTGAGAGCTAGGGAAGGCCTCCTCTTCCTCCCACTGCTCTGCCTCTAGAGCCACATCTATAATTCCCCGCAGAGTGTGCTCCAGCAGGAACACTAAAGGAATTGTGTCACTGATGCATGCACTGTCCCTGCTCACCATCCTCATTGCCTCCTCAAATGGTGACAGTACAGTGCATGTATCCTTGATCAACAGCCACTGCGGGGGGGGGGGAACCAAGTTGTCCTGAACCTGTCCTTGTGCCATACCCACACATGTACTCGTTGATGGCCCTCTGCTGCTTGTGCAGATGCTGCAGCATTGCTAATGTCGAGTTCCACCTGGTGGGAATGTCACAGATCAGACGGTTTGTGGGAAGGTGGAATTCTCTTTGAATTTCTGCCAGGGGAACACTTGCTGGGAATGACTGTCTGAAGTGGCTGCAGACCTTTCTGGCCTGGATGAGAAGCTCTGGCAGCCCTGGGTACTTGGTTAGGAAACGCTGTACCACCAGATTTAGGACGTGTGCTAGGCATGGTACATGCGTCAATTTACCCTTGCGTAGGGCGGAGAGAAGGTTGCTGCCATTAATATTCCCAGCTCAAGCTGGCGTGGTGTTAACCATCTCTGCACCTGCCCCTGCAGAGCTGACAAAATTTCTGACCCGGTGTGGCTCCTGTCCCCTAAACAAACCAGCTCAAGCACAGTATGGCATCTTTTTGCTTGAGCCATTGCGTAGACCCTTTCAGACATCGGTTTAACTGCCACTTCGCCAGAGACAGAGAAGGAGGAGGAGGAGGAAGAGGTGGTGGTGGTGGAGCAGACAGACCTCGTACAAGCAGCTTTCTGGAGGCGTGGTGGATGAACAAGCTCCAGCACAGAGCCCCGTCTTGGATCCCTCCAGCTGCAATCAGAGTTACCCAGAGTGCCGTGAAGGAAATGTAACGACCCTGTCCATGCTTGCTGGACCACGTGTCTAAAGTCACATGCACCTTGCTGCTGACTGCCTTTCCCAATGACTCGATAACATTGTCTTCCACGTGCTGGTATAGTGCTGGAATGGCCTTGCGTGAAAAGTAATGGTGTTTTGGAACCTGCCACTGTGGTACAGCACATTCAGCAAATTCACGGAAGGGAGCAGAGTCCACCAGCTGGAAAGGCAGCATCTGCAATGCGAGTAATTTTGCTAAGCTGGCATTTAGACGCTGTGCTTGGGGATGGTTGGGACTATATTTTTTCTTTCGCTGCAGCAGCTGCGGCAACGTAATCTGACTGCGTAAATCTTCAGCTACTGGGATGATGTCACATTGTGAGGAAGGACCTGCTGGTACATCCATTACTGTAGCATCATCCCTGTCGGTGGAGGTTGTAGGCAATGACATGGCAGGACATACAGTGTGGGTAAAGACAGATGAGGAGGAGGAGGACCTACACAAAGTTTTGCGCCAACGGGATGTGTGGCACTTGTTCATATGTCGCCTCAAGCACGTGGTACCCAAGTGTCTGGTGTTTATCCCACGCTTCAGCCTCCTCTGACATAGATTACAAATAGCAATGGTGGGGTCTGCTGCACATTTCTTAAAGAACTCCCAGACAGCAGAGTTCCTGCATGTGTTCTTTGAGACAACAGCGCTCTGCACCGGAGCAGCTCTGACATGTGATGCCTTGGACTGGCTAGTGCTACGGTTGGTCACAGAGGATGTTGTGCCTTGTGTTTGCTGTGCCTCCTCCCCCTCCTCACTTGATTCCTTGGTTCGATCTGGCACCCAGGTGGAGTCAGTGACCTCATTATCAATGTCATCTTCACCCCCTATCTCCTCGTCACTGGAGCCAACTTGGCAGTATGCTGCAGCTGCTGGGGCAACATCAGTGCCAGTTATTTGTGTGTCATCACTGGCACCCCCTTCCACTAGGTTGATTATACTCCCTTCCTCAACCTCAGAGATTGAATCAGAGCACTGTACTTGCTGCGCATTCTCAAGCGGCATGTCACTCTCATTGTAGTCAAACAATTCAGCTGACTCCTCCGTGTGTGATAGCGAGGCTACAGCAGGAGTAGCTGTGGACATGGAGGCTGCATTAGATGCTTTGGCAGCTGAGGTGGACTGTAAAGCACTAGAAGCCTGGCTGGCAGAGGACTCGGAGGATGAGGATGGCCTGGTTAGCCAATCCACCAAGTCCTCTGTATGTTGCTGCTGCTTAAGACGGCCAGCACCAGTTAGAAAGGTAGAAAGGACAAGCGTGCCCCTGCAGAGGATGCACCACGTCCACCACGACCAGAGGCACAGCCTCCCGACACAGGGGCTGCTTGCCCTCTTATCTGTGTCTGGGAGCGTCTGCCTGTCATTTTTGTTCTTTCAGACATGGTGAGTGATATATAGATTAATATATACAGAACTCTGATTCAACTCTGGTATAAAGATTTAAATAACTCTGGTATAACTCAGTGAGACACACTGATAGCTGGCAGCCAGTGACAAGAGACAGATCACCTCAATTCACAAATGTTTTAAAGAAATTAGTGAGCCCCAAAATAATGCGTGGTACTGTTTGTGTGACAAGACACAGATCACCTTAATTCACAAATGTTTTAAAGAAATTAGTGAGCACCAAAATAATGCGTGGTACTTTTTGTGTGACAAGACACAGATCACCTTAATTCACAAATGTTTTAAAGAAATTAGTGAGCCCCAAAATAATGTGTGGTACTGGTTGTGTGACAAGACACAGATCACCTTAATTCACAAATGTTTTAAAGAAATTAGTGAGCCCCAAAATAATGCGTGGTACTGGTTGTGTGACGAGACACAGATCACCTTAATTCACAAATGTTTTAACCCTTTCGCTGCTGAGGCATTTCCCGCCTCTGTGCTGAGGTCATTTTTACCGATTTTGCTCATCATGTTTAAACGTGTTTTGAAGGCTTAATTTAGTATATGACCCAGACATATTATATATCGTTCTTTCCGTCAGACTCAGCAGATTCATAATATGTCACTATTATATGTATACATCATGACCAGTCTGTATATTATAACAAAAAATGCAATAAAATATGAATTTTCAATAATTTACAACGTGTAAAGTGTTTTTTTTTTCACATTTTAACATGCGAGCAATTGCGGTTATATTTTGTATGGGGTGCGCTTGTTAAAAAAATTTAGAGATGGGATCTCGTTACATTTTTTTTTGGGGAAAATTACGTGATTTTTAACAAACGCACCGCATACAAAAATCGTAAGTGCAACATCATTGTTCACATTATAATTGAAATGGGAACAATATTGCTGCATTAACGAAAAAAAACTTGTTTATTTTTTTTTAGAATATTTCTTTTAAATATTTTTTTATTTGTATTTTTATTTTTTTTAAAAACTTTTTTCATACTCATGTTTGGTATCGTTGGAACGGCCATGCTCTGGCCGATCCAACAATATCAAACATTAACACCTAACTGCCACGGATCGGGAGATAGGGGTTTCATTGGAACCCCCTATCTCCACCATTGGTGGCAGTTAGGGGTTAACTCCAGGACTGGCGTCATCGTGCTATGCACAATGACTCCAGTCCTTAGGGAGTATTCCCGGAAGCTTGGCCGACATCCAAGATGTCGGTCAGCTCCAGGAAAGGATCACGAACCGGCGCTTTTCGGCGCCGATTCGTGATCCAGGAACATGGGGTTAATTCCAGGTACCGTTAGGAAGGGCAGGCAGTACCCTTCCAAACGGTGCCTGAATTAACCCCCACAACGCCGGCGATCGGGAGGGAGAGATTTCCGAAGGACCTCCAACCCTCCCTTTCAGGCGCCTCCTCCGCACATGCGTGGGACATCTGAATTAGATGTCATCGCACCGCCGCGATGACATCTAAATAGCCCGGCGGCAGTTCCTGGTGCTGGGCTGACATCGAGGATGTCAGCCCACACTGGGGGACAAAGCGATCGGCCTGAACCCGGCAAATCGCTGACCCCAAATGGAGGACGCGCTCAGCGTGTCCTCCGCAAAGAACGTTACCTGCGGGTGGATGCGCTGAGCGCATCCTCCACAGCAAAGGGGTTAAAGAAATTAGTGACCCCAAAATAATGCGTGGTACTGTTTGTGTGAACAAGACACAGATCACCTTAATTCACAAATGTTTTAAAGAAATTAGTGGCAAAATAATGCGTGGTACTGGTTGTGTGACAAGACACAGATCACCTTAATTCACAAATGTTTTAAAAAATTAGTGAGCCCCAAAAACAATGCGTGGTACTGGTTTGTGACGAGACACAGATCACTTAATTCACAAATGTTTTAAAGAAATTAGTGAGCCCCAAAAAAATTGCTGGCTGTGTGACGAGACACAGATCACCTTAATTCACAAATGTTTTAAAAAATTAGTGAGCCCCAAAAAACTTGCTGGCTGTGTGACGAGACACACATAACCTTAATTCACAAATGTTTTAAAGAAATTAGTGAGCCCCAAAAAACTTGCTGGCTGTGTGACGAGACACAGATCACCTTGATTCAAAAATGTTTTAAAGAAATTATTGAGCCCCAAAATAATGCGTGGTACTGGTTGTGTGACGAGACACAGATCACCTTAATTCACAAATGTTTTAAAGAAATTAGTGAGCCCCAAAAAAACTTGCTGGCTGTGTGACGAGACACAGATCACCTTAATTCACAAATGTTTTAAAGAAATTAGTGAGCCCCAAAAAAACGCGTGGTACTGGTTGTTTGACGAGACACAGATCACCTTAATTCACAAATGTTTTAAAGAAATTAGTGAGCCCCAAAATAATGCGTGGTACTGTTTCTGTGACAAGACACAGATTACCTTAATTCACAAATGTTTTAAAGAAATTAGTGAGCCCCAAAAAAAATTGCTGGCTGTCTGACGAGACACAGATCACCTTAATTCACAAATGTTTTAAAGAAATTAGCGAGCCCCATAAAAACTTGCTGGCTGTGTGACGAGAAACATGATTACCTTAATTCACAAATGTTTTAAAGAAATTAGGGAGCCCCAAAAGAATGCGTGGTACTGTTTGTGTGACAAGACACAGCTCACCTTAATTCACAAATGTTTTAAAGAAATTAGTGAGCCCCAAAAAAAATTGCTGGCTGTGTGACGAGACACAGATCACCTTAATTCACAAATGTTTTAAAGAAATTAGTGAGCCCCAAAAAAATTGCTGGCTGTGTGACGAGACACAGATCACCGTAATTCACAAATGTTTTAAAAGAAATTAGTAAGCCCCAAAAAATATGCGTGGTAAAGTTTGTTGTGACAGACACAGATCACCTTATTCACAAATGTTTTAAAGAAATTAGTGAGTCCCAAAATATTGCGTGGTACTGGTTGTGTAACGAGACACAGATCACCTTAATTCACAAATGTTTTAAAGAAATTAGTGAGCCCCAAAATAATGAGTGGTACTGTTGTGTGACGAGACACAGATCACCTTAATTCACAAATGTTTTAAAGAAATTAGTGAGCCCCAAAATAATGCGTGGTACTGTTTGTGTGACAAGACACAGATCACCTTAATTCACAAATGTTTTAAAGAAATTAGTGAGCCCCAAAATAACGCGTGGTACTGTTGTGTGATGAGACACAGATCACCTTAATTCACAAATGTTTTAAAGAAATTAGTGAGCCCCAAAATAATGCGTGGTACTGGTTGTGTGACGAGACACAGATCACCTTAATTCACAAATGTTTTAAAGAAATTAGTGAGCCCCAAAATAATGCGTCGTACTGTTTGTGTGACAAGACACAGATCACCTTAATTCACAAAATGTTTTAAAGAAATTAGTGAGCCCCAAAATGATGCATGGTACTGTTTGTGTGTGACAAGACACAGATCACCTTAATTCACAAATGTTTTAAAAATTAGTGAGCCCCAAAATATTGCGTGGTACTGGTTGTGTGACGGACACAGATCACCTTAATTCACAAATGTTTTAAAGAAATTAGTGAGCCCCAAAATAATGCGTGGTACTGTTTGTGTGACAAGACACAGATCACCTTAATTCACAAATGTTTTAAAGAAATTAGTGAGCCCCAAAATATGCTGGTATTGGTTGTGTGACGAGACACAGATCACCTTAACTCACAAATGTTTTAAAGAAATTAGTGAGCCCCAAAATAATGCGTGGTACTGTTTGTGTGACAAGACACAGATTACCTTAATTCACAATGTTTTAAAGAAATTAGTGAGCCCCAAAAAAAATTGCTGGCTGTGTGACGAGACACAGATCACCTTAATTCACAAATGTTTTAAAGAAATTAGTGAGCCCCATAAAAACTTGCTGGCTGTGTGACGAGAAACAAGATTACCTTAATTCACAAATGTTTTAAAGAAATTAGGGAGCCCCAAAAGAATGCGTGGTACTGTTTGTGTGACAAGACACAGATCACCTTAATTCACAAATGTTTTAAAGAAATTAGTGAGCCCCAAAATAATGCATGGTACTGTTTGTGTGACAAGACACAGATCACCTTAATTCACAAATGTTTTAAAGAAATTAGTGAGCCCCAAAATATTGCGTGGTACTGGTTGTGTGACGAGACACAGATCACCTTAATTCACAAATGTTTTAAAGAAATTAGTGAGCCCCAAAATAATGCGTGGTACTGTTTGTGTGACAAGACACAGATTACCTTAATTCACAAATGTTTTAAAGAAATTAGTGAGCCCCAAAAAAAATTGCTGGCTGTGTGACGAGACACAGATCACCTTAATTCACAAATGTTTTAAAGAAATTAGTGAGCCCCATAAAAACTTGCTGGCTGTGTGACGAGAAACAAGATTACCTTAATTCACAAATGTTTTAAAGAAATTAGGGAGCCCCAAAAGAATGCGTGGTACTGTTTGTGTGACAAGACACAGCTCACCTTAATTCACAAATGTTTTAAAGAAATTAGTGAGCCCCAAAATAATGCGTGGTACTGGTTGTGTGTCGAGACACAGATCACCTTAATTCACAAATGTTTTAAAGAAATTAGTGAGCCCCACAATAATGCGTGGTACTGTTTGTGTGACAAGACACAGATCACCTTAATTCACAAATGTTTTAAAGAAATTAATGAGCCCCAAAGTAATGCGTGGTACTGGTTGTGTGACGAGACACAGATCACCTTAATTCACAAATGTTTTAAAGAAATTAGTGAGCCCCAAAAAAAATTGCTGGCTGTGTGACGAGACACAGATCACCTTAATTCACAAATGTTTTAAAGAAATTAGTGAGCCCCAAAAAAACTTGCTGGCTGTGTGACGAGACACAGATCACCTTAATTCACAAATGTTTTTAAAGAAATTAGTGAGCCCCAAAAATATTGCTGGCTGTGTGACGAGACACAGATCACCGTAATTCACAAATGTTTTAAAGAAATTAGTAAGCCCCAAAATAATGCGTGGTACTGTTTGTGTGACAAGACACAGATCACCTTAATTCACAAATGTTTTAAAGAATTAGTGAGCCCCAAAATAATGCATGGTACTGTTTGTGTGACAAGACACAGACCACCTTAACACAAATGTTTTAAAGAAATTAGTGAGCCCCAAAAATATTGCGTGGTACTGGTTGTGTGACGAGACACAGATCACCTTAATTCACAAATGTTTTAAAGAAATTAGTGAGCCCCAAAATAATGCGTGGTACTGGTTGTGTGGCGAGACACAGATCACCTTAATTCACAAATGTTTTAAAGAAATTAGTGAGCCCCACAATAATGCGTGGTACTGTTTGTGTGACAAGACACAGATCACCTTAATTCACAAATGTTTTAAAGAAATTAATGAGCCCCAAAGTAATGCGTGGTACTGGTTGTGTGACGAGACACAGATCACCTTAATTCACAAATGTTTTAAAGAAATTAGTGAGCCCCAAAAAAAATTGCTGGCTGTGTGACGAGACACAGATCACCTTAATTCACAAATGTTTTAAGAAAAATTAGTGAGCCCCAAAAAAACTTGCTGGCTGTGTGACGAGACACAGATCACCTTAATTCACAAATGTTTTAAAGAAATTAGTGAGCCCCAAAAAAATTGCTGGCTGTGTGACGAGACACAGATCACCGTAATTCACAAATGTTTTAAAGAAATTAGTGAGCCCCAAAATAATGCGTGGTACTGTTTGTGTGACAAGACACAGATCACCTTAATTCACAAATGTTTTAAAGAAATGAGTGAGCCCCAAAATAATGCATGGTACTGTTTGTGTGACAAGACACAGACCACCTTAATTCACAAATGTTTTAAAGAAATTAGTGAGCCCCAAAATATTGCGTGGTACTGGTTGTGTGACGAGACACAGATCACCTTAATTCACAAATGTTTTAAAGAAATTAGTGAGCCCCAAAATGATGAGTGGTACTGGTTGTGTGACGAGACACAGATCACCTTAATTCACATATGTTTTAAAGAAATTAGTGAGCCCCAAAATAATGCGTGGTACTGTTTGTGTGACAAGACACAGATCACCTTAATTCACAAATGTTTTAAAGAAATTAGTGAGCCCCAAAATAATGCGTGGTACTGGTTGTGTGACGAGACACAGATTACCTTAATTCACAAATGTTTTAAAGAAATTGGTGAGCCCCAAAAAAAATTGCTGGCTGTGTGACGAGTCACAGATCACCTTAATTCACAAATGTTTTAAAGAAATTAGTGAGCCCCAAAAAAACTTGCTGGCTGTGTGACGAGACACAGATCACCTTAATTCACAAATCTTTTAAAGAAATTAGTGAGCCCCAAAATAATGCATGGTACTGTTTGTGTGACAAGACACAGATCACCTTAATTCACAAATGTTTTAAAGAAATTAGTGAGCCCCAAAATAACTTGCTTTTTGTGTGATGAGACACAGATCACCTTAATTCACAAATGTTTTAAAGAAATTAGTGAGCCCCAAAATAATGCGTGGTACTGTTTGTATGATAAGACACAGATCACCTAAATTCACAAATGTTTTACAGAAATTAGTGAGCCCCAAAAAAACTTGCTGGCTGTGTGACGAGACACAGATCACCTTAATTCACAAATGTTTTAAAGAAATTAGTGAGCCCCAAAATAATGCATGGTACTGTTTGTGTGACAAGACACAGACCACCTTAATTCACAAATGTTTTAAAGAAATTAGTGAGCCCCAAAATATTGCGTGGTACTGGTTGTGTGACGAGACACAGATCACCTTAATTCACAAATGTTTTAAAGAAATTAGTGAGCCCCAAAATAATGCGTGTTACTGGTTGTGTGGCGAGACACAGATCACCTTAATTCACAAATGTTTTAAAGAAATTAGTGAGCCCCACAATAATGCGTGGTACTGTTTGTGTGACAAGACACAGATCACCTTAATTCACAAATGTTTTAAAGAAATTAATGAGCCCCAAAGTAATGCGTGGTACTGGTTGTGTGACGAGACACAGATCACCTTAATTCACAAATGTGTTAAAGAAATTAGTGAGCCCCAAAAAAAATTGCTGGCTGTGTGACGAGACACAGATCACCTTAATTCACAAATGTTTTAAAGAAATTAGTGAGCCCCAAAAAAACTTGCTGGCTGTGTGACGAGACACAGATCACCTTAATTCACAAATGTTTTAAAGAAATTAGTGAGCCCCAAAAAAACTTGCTGTCTGTGTGACGAGACACAGATCACCTTGATTCAAAAATGTTTTAAAGAAATTAGTGAGCCCCAAAATAATGCGTGGTACTGTTTGTGTGACAAGACACAGATCACCTTAATTCACAAATGTTTTAAAGAAATTAGTGAGCCTCAAAATAATGGATGGTACTGGTTGTGTTACGAGACACAGATCACATTAATTCACAAATGTTTTAAAGAAATTAGTGAGCCTCAAAAAAACTTGCTGGCTGTGTGACGAGACACAGATTACCTTAATTCACAAATGTTTTAAAGAAATTTGTGAGCCCCAAAATAATGCGTGGTACTGTTTGTGTGAGAAGACACAGATCACCTTAATTCACAAATGTTTTAAAGAAATTATTGAGCGCCAAAATAATGCGTGGTACTGGTTGTGTGACGAGACACAGATCACCTTAATTCACAAATGTTGTAAAGAAATTGGTGAGCCCCAAAAATAATTGCTGGCTGTGTGACGAGACACAGATCACCTTAATTCACAAATGTTTTAAAGAAATTAGTGAGCCCCAAAAAAACTTGCTGGCTGTGTGACGAGACACAGATCACCTTAATTCACAAATATTTTAAAGAAATTAGTGAGCCCCAAAATAATTTGTGGTACTGTTTGTGTGACAAGACACAGATCACCTTAATTCACAAATGTTTTAAAGAAATTAGTGAGCCCCAAAATAACGCGTGGTACTGGTTGTGTGATGAGACACAGATCACCTTAATTCACAAATGTTTTAAAGAAATTAGTGAGCCCCAAAATAATGCGTGGTACTGTTTGTGTGACAAGACACAGATCACCTTAATTCACAAATGTTTTAAAGAAATTAGTGAGCCCCAAAATAACGCGTGGTACTGGTTGTGTGATGAGACACAGATCACCTTAATTCACAAATGTTTTAAAGAAATTAGTGAGCCCCAAAATAATGCGTGGTACTGTTTGTGTGACAAGACACAGATCACCTTAATTCACAAATGTTTTAAAGAAATTAGTGAGCCCCAAAATAATGCGTGGTACTGGTTGTGTGACGAGACACAGATCACCTTAATTCACAAATGTTTTAAAGAATTTAGTGAGCCCCAAAAAAACTTGCTGGCTGTGTGACGAGACACAGATCACCTTAATTCACAAATGTTTTAAAGAAATTAGTGAGCCCCAAAATAATGCGTGGTACTGTTTGTGTGACAAGACACAGATCACCTTAATTCACAAATGTTTTAAAGAAATTAGTGAGCCCCAAAATAATGCGTGGTACTGGTTGTGTGACGAGACACAGATTATCTTAATTCACAAATGTTTTAAAGAAATTGGTGAGCCCCAAAAAAAATTGCTGGCTGTGTGACGAGTCACAGATCACCTTAATTCACAAATGTTTTAAAGAAATTAGTGAGCCCCAAAAAAACTTGCTGGCTGTGTGTCGAGACACAGATCACCTTAATTCACAAATGTTTTAAAGAAATTAGTGAGACCCAAAATAATGCGTGGTACTGTTTGTGTGACAAGACACAGATCACCTTAATTCACAAATGTTTTAAAAAATTAGTGAGCCACAAAATAATGCATGGTACTGTTTGTGTAACAAGACACAGATCACCTTAATTCACAAATGTTTTAAAGAAATTAGTGAGCCCCAAAATAATGCGTGGTACTGGTTGTGTGACGAGACACAGATCACCTTAATTCACAAATGTTTTAAAGAAATTAGTGAGCCCCAAAATAATGTGTGGTACTGGTTGTGTGACGAGACACAGATCACCTTAATTCACAAATGTTTTAAAGAAATTAGTGAGCCCCAAAATAACTTGCTTTCTGTGTGATGAGACACAGATCACCTTAATTCACAAATGTTTTAAAGAAATTAGTGAGCCCCAAAATAATGCGTGGTACTGTTTGTATGATAAGACACAGATCACCTTAATTCACAAATGTTTTAAAGAAATTAGTGAGTCCCAACATAATGCGTGGTATTGTTTGTGTAACAAGACACAGATCACCTTAATTCACAAATGTTTTAAAGAAATTAGTGAGCCCCAAAATAATGTGTGGTACTGTTTGTGTGACAAGACACAGATCACCTTAATTCAAAAATGTTTTAAAGAAATTAGTGAGCCCCAAAATAATGCGTGGTACTGGTTGTGTGACGAGACACAGAGCACCTTAATTCACAAATGTTTTAAAGAAACTATTGAGCCCCAAAAAGATTTGCTGGCACAGTGACAAGACCCAGAAGATCACCTCAATTCACAAATGTTTTTAATGTTGTAAACCCCAAAAAAAATTGCTGGCACAGTGACAAGACACACATCACCTAAATTCCCTGATATTTGGTAGAAATGAGACCTAAAAAGACTTGCTGGCACAGTGAGAAGACCCAGAAGATCACCTTAATTCACAAATGTTTTAAAGAAAGTTGTAAACCCCCAAAAAACTTGCTGGCACAGTGACAAGACACACATCACCTTAATTCCCTGATATTTGGTAGAATTGAGACCCAAAAAGTCTTGCTGGCACAGTGACAAGACCCAGAAGATCACCTTAATTCACAAATGTTTTAAAGAAAGTTGTAAACCCCAAAAAAACTTGCTGGCACAGTGACAAGACACACATCACCTAAATTCCATTATATTTGGTAGAAATGAGACCCCCAGACCCCCTCCAGTAGCGTGGCAGACCGGCAGTAACAAGACACAACTATCTACTTTGAAATCTCCTCTGAAATGCGTGCAGAATCGGCGCGTGGAAACATTATATAGTGTGCTGCGGGACTTAGCTCTGTGAGCCCATGATTGGCCAAAATTTGACCAATCAGGATTCTGAGCGGTGATTGGCATAGTGTTGAACCAGTCTTGCACCAGACCTTTGGTCAGGTGCAAGGCTGTAGCCAATTAGGAGCTTCAGGACAGTGGGAAAATGCATTGTGGTCCATTGTGGTCGAACATGCGGCGAACACCCGGAAATGTTCGGTGTTCGCGATCTACTCGAACAGGCTAAGTTTGGGTCGAAACCCGAATCGTCCGAACCCGAACAGCTCATCCCTAATTATGGGGACCTCCTAGGCATGATATTTTAAGGAATTTTTCGTTTTTATTTTTAACCCTTATTTCATGGAAAACTCACTGTCCCTTTAAAAATGTATTTTTTTACTTTTTGTCCTTGTTTCCTGTACCCCAGGGCTCTACCCAGACCCCCATACACCTTTTATGGCAAATATCTAGCATATATGCCCTCTTGGAGTGCACTCTAAATATCGAATTTTGAGTCCCATTGACTTGCATTGAGTTCGAGTTTGAGTTCGAATTCGAACATTTGGAAAGTTCGAGTTCAAATGCGAACCGAACTCGGGGGTGCTCGGCTCATCCCTAGATGTGGAATCAAATGGATACAAGCATTGATGTGGGGAAAAGTACGATATCTTATTAATGAGCAACTTTGCTTTAATTATTTCATTCTTTGGGTCATACAGCCTCAGCCATCAGGTGGACATGGCTTTCAGAGAATCGAACCTAATGGCATGGGTGGGTAAGGACAGGAGAAACGTGGGCAGGAACAGAACCATGGTCAGGAACAGTGTCAGGGTCAAAAGTCAGAAGGTCAATTGAGAGCACGGTCATGAACAGACCCGGGGTCAGTAGCCAGGAGGTCAATCAGGAGCACGGTCAGGAATAGAGCCAGGGTCAGCAGCCAGGAGGTCAATCAGGAGCATGGTCAGGAAGAGAGCCAGGGTCAGTAGCCAAGAGGTCAATCAGGAGCGTGGTCAGGAAAAGAGCCAGGGTCAGTAGCCAGGAGGTCAATCAGGAGCATGGTCAGGAACAGAGCCAGGGTCAGTAGCCAGGAGGTCAATCAGGAGCATGGTCAGGAACAGAGCCAGGGTCAGTAGCCAGGAGGTCAATCAGGAGCGTGGTCAGGAAAAGAGCCAGGGTCAGTAGCCAGGAGGTCAATCAGGAGCATGGTCAGGAACAGAGCCAGGGTCAGTAGCCAGGAGGTCAATCAGGAGCATGGTCAGGAACAGAGCCAGGGTCAGTAGCCAGGAGGTCAATCAGGAGCATGTTCAGGAACAGAGCCAGGGTCAGTAGCCAGGAGGTCAATCAGGAGCATGGTCAGGAACAGAGCCAGGGTCAGTAGCCAGGAGGTCAATCAGGAGCATGATCAGGAAAAGAGCCAGGGTCAGTAGCCAGGAGGTCAATCAGGAGCATGGTCAGGAACAGAGCCAGGGTCCGTAGCCAGGAGGTCAATCAGGAGCATGGTTGGGATCATAGACAGATTTGTTAGCCAAGAGGCTAATCTGGAGTGTGGTCAGAAACAGAGTCGGGGTCAGTAGCCAGGAGGTCAATCAGGAGCATGGTCAGGAATAGAGCCAGGGTCAGCAGCCAGGAGGTCAATCAGGAGCATGGTCAGGAATAGAGCCAGGGTCAGTAGCCAGGAGGTCAATCAGGAGCATGGTCAGGAACAGAATCAGGATCAGTAGCCAGGAGGTCAATCAGGAGCATGGTCAGGAATAGAGCCAGGGTCAGTAGCCAGGAGGTCAATCAGCAGCATGGTCAGGAATAGAGCCAGGGTCAGTAGCCAGGAGGTCAATCAGGAGCATGGTCAGGAACAGAATCAGGGTCAGTAGCCAGGAGGTCAATCAGGAGCATGGTCAGGAATAGAGCCATGGTCAGTAGCCAGGAGGTCAATCAGGAGCATGGTCAGGAATAGATCCAGGGTCAGTAGCCAGGAGGTCAATCAGGAGCATGGTCAGGAACAGAGCCAGGGTCAGTAGCCAGGAGGTCAATCAGGAGCATGGTCAGGAACAGAGCCAGGGTCAGTAGCCAGGAGGCCAATCAGGAGCATGGTCAGGGACAGAGCCAGGGTCAGTATCCAGGAGGTCAATCAGGAGCATGGTCAGGAACAGAGACAGATTCAGTAGCCAAGAGGCTAATCTGGAGTGTGGTCAGAAACAGAGTCGGGATCGGTAGCCAGGTCAGTCAGTGACGTGATCCGATGCAGAACCAGAACACTGTAAGTGGAGTCAGTAGAAGGACCAGGGTCTGAAGGAGGAAATGAAGGAGGACACAGAGGAAAAGGAGACAGAACTGGATACTGGCAGGTTGGGTCACAGGCACTAAGGCAGCTGAATACCTGAGCACTGCAGGTTTTGTCATGCCCCACCTTTGGAAGACTGCTAATTCCCTGTATTGCACAGCCTGGCTCCAACAGCTTTGTCCTTGAATGCTTGTAAATTGGGTTCCCATCCAGGTCTTACTTCAGCTCTGTGCCTTGTCCAGGCTCCTGGAGATCCAGCCTGGGTTTTCCTGTTCAGCCTTGGAGTTACAGCTGAAACCCATCTGCTATCAAGCCTCCATAAATAGCAGAGAGACCCAGCAAGGTTGGTTCTGCATTAAGGTTCCTGACTGAAGTCACTTGGCCGTGTGCATACCTGCAAGCTGAACCAGTGTTTCCTGTTGCTGTACAGTGTCTCCAAGTCCATCCAGTGTCTCCAGTGCCTTCCAGTGTTTCAAGTGTCTCCAGTATCCATCATCTCAGTTCCAGTCTTTATCCTGATTCCTGCCATTACTCTGCCCTGCTGTTCCTGGATACATCACCGTACACCCTCCTTCATTGCCTGAAACTTCCTGCAATCTCCACCTGCTCTGTATCCAAGATCCTTGGTCAAGACCTTCGGTTGCTGCACAAGTGTACCCTCTGCCTACAAAGGTATCCTGTGCCTACAAGTGTACCCTGTGCCTACAAAGGTACCCTGTGCCTACAAGTGTACCCTGTGCCTACAAAGGTACCCTGTGCCTACAAGTGTACCCTGTGCCTACAAGTGTACCCTGTGCCTACAAAGGTACCCTGTGCCTACAAAGGTACCCTGTGCCTACAAGTGTACCCTGTGCCTACAAGTGTACCCTGTGCCTACAAAGGTACCCTGTGCCTACAAGTGTACCCTGTGCCTACAAGTGTACCCTGTGTCCACAAGTGTATCCTGCTTCTATCTCCGTTCAGACCTTGGCCAAAACTTCCTGGTTACTGCACAAGTGGGTTCTCTCTACTACGTAGCTCATTATCCTGTGTCTGGATATCTACCGGTGGCTCATACTGCTTTCACCACCTTCCCTGACCTTCAATCAAGGTACCATTGCCAGCCGTCCAGATTCATTCTTTGTGGACCCTGTCTGCAGTCTGGGACTACATTGCTCACCATCCTATGCTATTAGACTTTTACCTGTGCTGTCCAGAAGGGGCATCATCTGTTTATTCCAGTGCCTGCTGCCAAGTTCCATTTGTGTTCATTAAACCCATATTATTTGCTTGCTATCCTGTCTGGCCTCCCCTCTGTGTCGCCACCTGCTGGGCTCACACCCGAACCGCACACGCCACCTGACAGGTTTTGGGAAATTTCGGGGCAATTCGTCTATTTACTAAACTGTCAATTGGCCGAATACAGGCGAAATGATCACAAAATACGGTGCATTACGCCACGATTCGTCTACTCAACGGAAATTGTCCCATAGAGAACTGTCATTTTGTCTTTTCACAGACTGCCAAATTGTACCAAAATTGCCGTGAAATTACCTGATTTTGGTGATTTCAATTCAACTGGTTCAAATAGGCAAATCCAATAGTACAGCTTGGAAAAAAGACGAGACAGAGGAGATATGATAGAAACATTTAAATACGTAAAGGGAATCCACAAGGTAGAGGAAGGGAGTATATTTAAACGGAAACAAAGTAGCAAAACAAGAGGACATAGTCTTAGATTAGAGGGGCAAAGGTTTAAAAGTAACATCAGGAAGCATTATTTTACTGAGAGGGTGGTGGATACATGGAACAGCCTTCCAGTAGAAGTGGTAGAGGCCAAAACAGTAATTGAATTTAAGCAGGCATGGGATAGGCATAAGGCTATCCTAAACAAAAGATAAATCCAGGTAAAGTATCCATGTAATTGGGCGACTAGATGGGCCGAAAGGTTCTTATCTGCCGACATGTTTCTATGTTTCTATAGTTCTATTAAATGGAGTATCTTTTTTTAATTTTTTTAAAAAGACCATTTATTATTCTTTAGTTTTTACAAAAACTCTTTATTTTTTAAAGACATTTTTGGATTTTGTAAAATACTTTTTTAATTTTAACAGACCTTTTTATTAAATTTTAAAGGACCTTTTTTATTATTTAGACCCATTTTTACTACCTTTTAATTAATTTAACCTCCTACGAGAATAGGAGACTTCTTAATGAAGTCAACAGCTACACATACCTCGGCCTAGAAACAAACCGATCAGGAAGTTTCAAACCAGCCATAGAGGCCCTAAGAGACAAGGCGTGTAGAACCTTCTATGCCATCAGGAGAAACCTCTACAAACTAAAACCGCCTTTAACCCCTTAGTGACCGGGCGGTTTTACACAAATCCGTCCTTTAGTGACCGCTGCTGTTTTTACGTTTCTGCGCTGTTAGGGTTTAGGTCAAATTTTCCTCTTACTCGTTTATTCAACCCACACATATTATACACCCTTTTTCCCGCCATTAAATGGACTTTCTAGAAATACCATTATTTCCATCATATCCAATAATTTAATATAAAAAAAATATGAAATATGATGAAAAAAATGGTAAAAACACACTTTTTCGTAATTTAATCCCCTAAAGCTATAACCACCAATAAAGACCCCGGCTAAATAGTTTACAAATTTTATCCCGAGAATAGAATACCCAATTTTTACATGTTTTTACCTTTTAACCCTTTCACTGCTGAGCCAGTTCACCTATGTGCGCTGCGCTCATTCTGACCATTTTGTGCTAATTATTTTTAGATGACAGCCTAGGTCCTATTTAATTAAACTCCCCCCAGACAAAAAAAACTTTTAAAAAAAAACATTTTTTTATTTTTTTTATTTTTTTTATTTAATTTTTTTTTTTACATTTGTTTTTAAAACCAAACCTGGTCATGTTTGGTATCATTTGAAAGGCCATAATCAGGCCTTTCAAATGATGGCAAATATGACCATCTAGCTCCTTAGGATCCCCTTATCTCTACATGGCAGCTAGAGGGTTAACTGGCCCACTGACATCCTCACACATATGGTGAGGTTGTCAGTGGGTGGGGGGGGCCTGGAGGCTTGGCTGACATCCAAGATGTCAGCCCCCCTCCAGGTTTGAATCACGTTTTGGCCGCAACGTGATCCGGCAGCGAAATGGTTAATGCCATAAACCGCTGGAAAAGGGAGGCTCTCCCCTCTCTAGCGGTGCAAACGGCATCTCCCTAGCTTCAATGGTTGGGAGATAGAGGGCTCGGAAGGAGCCCCCCCTCCCCTCCATTGAAACACATGGGGGCACCTTCTGATGACGTCACCACGCAGCGTGGCGACGTCATCAGCCTCGCCTGCCCATGTAAATCACATGGGCAGGCTTCCTCCCTGCCAGATCACCGTGGGATCCGACGAGGGAGGTGAGTATCGGGCGGGAGGGGGATTTGGCGCCGCTGACGTACCCTGTACGTCCGCGGGTCTAAGGGAGACCCGAGGACAGGACGTACAGGGTACGTCAGCGGCCCTTAAGGGGTTAAGAGTCTGGCTTAAAATCTTTGATAGCATCATCACTCCAATCCTCCTTTATGGCAGTGAAGTATGGGGCCCCATCACCTACCCTGACTCACCCAAATGGGACACCAGCCCAACAGAAATATTCCATCTGGAATTCTGCAAGCACCTCCTCCAAGTCCATCGGAGCACCTCTAACAATGCTTGCCGGGCCGAGCTGGGCAGACTCCCCTTACTTCTTGCAGTACAGAAGAGGGCGCTATCATACTGGGACCATCTAAACATCAGCAGCCTCAACTCATACCACCATAAAGCCCTACTGGCCAACAAGGACCACCCCAAACCATGTGGGCTGCAACAACTCATATCCACCCTGATCATCCAAAGCCCCCATGAATGCAACCTGACAAAATATCAAATAAAGGCCCTAATTAACGATTCCAGGGAAAACTATATCAGAGAATGGAGACATGATATAGCAAACTCCCAGAAACTCACCATTTACCAATCCTTACAGAGGGAATACAAACTGGCCCCATACCTGGAGGTACTACAAGACCCCAAGGACAGACAGATACTGAGCCGCTACAGACTGAGCGCCCACAGCCTGGAAATTGAATCAGGGCGGCATAGACAGACCTACAAGCCCAGGGAGAATAGACTGTGCCAGCATTGTGACCAGGAGGCCCTGGAAGATGAGGTCCACTTCCTCCTACAGTGCCCCAAGTACTGAGCACTGAGGGAAACTCACTTCCAGAGACTCTCCGCTCTCATCCCGGACTTCACCTCCTATAGAGGAGACGAGGAAACTCCACATCATACTGGGAGAAGAGGAACCGGCGGTGAAAATATCTGCCCAATACGTCACAGAATGTCACAGACTGAGAGGAACATGAGAGATCCTGGACTTATAAATCCCCAACACGGACTCGCCCCCATCCCACTTCACATTATCCCTTACCCCTGATAATGTCCATGGACTTGCCCATTCCCCCCATATATGTCCCACTACCCCCCCTCCACCCATTTAACCTCCCCATATGCTTTGGCAATTCTAAAATGCATTTGGACCTGCCAATAAAGCTTATTTTGATTTGATTCGATTTGATTTGACTTCCTATATTTTTTTTTTAATTTGGTGGAATTCGCCGAGGCCAATTTAGTGCTTTTTGGCACGTTTCGCCAACGTCCGGTAACTGCTTCGGTGATTCCAGTTGCAGCACAATATGTTGAACATTCAATGAATAGTGAATTCATCGTATTTTTAGTGAAATAAAATCAGTGAAGTCTGTCAAAATTGTGAACAACCCTCCAAGTGTCAATACCTATGCGGGTACGGCCGATGGCTTAATCCTCCAACGTCATGGAAGTAGAGATTTCCACAAGCCAGTTCAAAAATAAGGAACAATTTTCATTCCAAGGGTCACCTCGATCACAGCGGAATTTCATTGAAATAATTTTCCCGAAAGTCAGTAAATTTTCGATGGATTTTGAAGTATCTCGGCCTCTCTGCTATTTCTCTCCATTACGGCACCGCGTCTGTGGCGTTCAATAAGATTCTTAGCCGTTCGTGGTCATTAAGGATGAAGTCAGCAAGGCTGAGACAGGCTAACTACGATTTTATCAGCAGATAATTAGTTTTTCGCTTTGCACAAAGTTATTTATTAAGCTCTGGAACTCTACTGAGATTTCCCTGTGTAATTACTGTTGCCTGATGATTTTGTATAATTTGCTCAGACATGCACAGCACAAGGCCAATTTGTTATATTCAACTCACGCCGAAAAAAAACCCGGCTTTACGGGAAGCCAGGATTGAGACGGAGTTTGTTGTTTGTCTGTTTTATTTCTATGTTTGAAATTGCTTTACTTGACATGTATATATTAATGTTTAAGGGCGTCATGCCGCTCCACTGCTCTTGGCCAACGTGCCAACAGCACCATGATCATATTAAGGTACTTTGCTCTAAAATAACCATTTTCCATTGTTATTTATTGAGATATTTAAAGGAAAGCTCTATAAAAATAGAGTTCTCTTTATTTTGCCTTTAAATACTTGGGCAGATCCTAAACAAAATGTGATGCAATATCATCGATACTGCTCTTCTAACCAACATATTGACCTGGATAAATACGACCAATGAGAGAGAAGAACATCTAAACACTAATGGAAGCCTCAAAACTGATTCAGTGGATCCATGGAGACCTTATTTTTAATTTTATGTGAAAGTATTTTACCAGGAAGGATACATTGAGATTGCTCTCATTTTCAAGTATGTCCTAGGTGGTGAGTATGTACCGTTAGGTGTCTTGCCCAAGGACACTTACTGGAGAGGTGCTCATGCCGGGATTCAAACCTGTGTCTCTACAGCCTCCATAGTTATAGAGCAGTGATGTTACCTGTACTCCACCCAGCCGGTATGTCATCGGTCCTATGAGTCCTACAGTTTATTTAGCTGCATTCAGCTCAAAGATCCCTTGGCCCTGTACGGGTGTGACGAGTCACTGACCTCCTGAATCCATCACCTTGTTGGAGACTTGGATGATCATGCATCCAGCCAATCTAATGGCTCTTGATGCGTGTGTTTTGAGAGCCATTGGCTGCTGGAGTGTCCTTAAGAATCCTGATTCTAAGAAAGTTGAGATCAGTGCTCGCTGATTTCATCTTCTGGGTGGGGCTAATCCACGCACTGGCTGAACTCGACCCTCTGAGACCCGCCCTTGAAGGAGGGGTTAGGACACTCGGGTCACTGTGATCACTCGATTTACATTGACCAGTGATGGCAAACCTTGGCACCCCAGATATTTCGAAACTACTTATCCCATGGTCTTCCGACAGGCTTGGGACTGGCAAGGCATCATGGAACATGTAGTTCTGAAAGATCTGGGGTGCCGAGGCTCACAATACTTGGCCTAGAATGTCCCTTTAACTTATATTTCAGATGTAACCAGCATTTTCTTGTATATACCCATGGTAACAAAAACAATTGTATCGAGAGGAACAGGAGCAGAGGTGAGACACAGTGTTAAGAACAAATGAGACGATAGCTTCATGGCTAGAAAATACAAATAAATAATCTGTTTTCAGAATCCGCGATGGCCGTAATTAAACCAATTTGGAAATGGACTGAAAAAGAATCAAGCCCTAGGTATTCTGATGATTGGAAGACATTTGTTGGTAATTGAAAAGAAGGAATTCTCATTTAGAGTTAATGATAAACATATAAAAGTAATTGCATATTAATGTTTATTTTATGTGATGTAGAATGAGCAGCGGCCTCGCTCCTCACTAACAAAGCCCAAGGAGCCGCAGCTGTCGCCGAGGCTGGATGAGGGTAATCAGAGTTCAGATCAATAGAGGTATTTCGCTCCCACATGAATAATGTTCCACCGTTAGGCTCTGGGAAAGGATAGCAGGAGGGGGAGGAGGGAGGGGGTTAAAAAGCCATCGCGAAGATCAACAAATATTATATTCACAGAGAAAAAAATAAATATTACAATCCCAGGTCTCAATGGACTGACCAGTAGATCTATATTTTGCACAGACACATAGATAAAAACACATATACTGTATATACACCAAGATAGATGGATATATATATATATATAAATTCCTCGATGTTCCGCCACTCAGAGACTCTTTTTTGTTGTAAAACAAATTCCTTTATTGGATCACGGTACAGCGTCGACGTTTCAGTCCCGTAGGACTTTCATCAAGACAATGATGTCTTGATGAAAGTCCTACGGGACTGAAACGTCGATGCTGTACCCATGATGCAATAAAGGAATTTGTTTTAAAACAAAAAAGAGTCTCTGAGTGGCGGAACATCGAGGAATTTATAACAATATATACCAAGTTTCTGCACCGGAGCATGATCTTTTCGTTACTGGGTGTGCAGAGATCGAGTTTGCTATATATATATATATATATAGAGAGAGAGATAAATAAATACAGAGAGGTTATAGCTTGATACATTGCACATATATATATGTAGAGCGAAGGATGGATAGATAGATAGATAGATACAGATAGATATAGATAGATACAGATAGAAAGATAGATAGATAGATAGATACAGATAGATAGATAGATACAGATAGATATAGATAGATAGATACAGATAGAGATAGATACAGATAGAAAGATAGATAGATACAGATAGATACAGATAGATAGATTGATAGATATAGATAGATACAGATAGATATATACAAATATATAGATAGATAGATAGATAGATACAGATAGATAGATAGATACAGATATATAGATAGATACAGATAGATAGATAGATACAGATATATAGATAGATACAGATAGATAGATATATACAGATAGATATATACAAATAGATAGATAGATAGATACAGATAAATATATATATATATATACAAATATATAGATAGATAGATACAGATATATATATACAAATAGATAGAGATAGATATAGATAGATAGAGATAGATGGATACAGTTGTGTTCAAAATTATTCAACCCCCACTGAAATTGAGTGTTTTGGCCAGTTTGACATTGATTTTGATCATTCAGTCATCTTGCTTACAATTAAATCAAAGAGGCACGTGTAGGTCAGACAAATATAACATAACATTTATAATGAAATAACCACAAATGTCTTTTCTGTGCTCACATCATTATCAGTTTTATTCAACCCCCAAGTGACATTCAATCTTAGTACTTAGTACAACATCCTTTTACAGTTATAACAGCTTTTAAACGTGAAGCATAGCTTGACACAAGTGTCTTGCAGCCATCTACGGGTATCTTCGCCCATTCGTCATGGGCAAAAGCCTCCAGTTCAGTCACATTCTTAGGCTTGCGCACTGCAACTGCTTTCTTTAAGTCCCACCAGAGGTTCTCAATCGGATTTAAGTCAGGTGACTGCGATGGCCACTCCAAAATGTTCCAGCATTTAATCTGCAACCATGCTCTAGTGGACTTGGAGGTATGCTTGGGATCATTATCCTGTTGAAAGGTCCAACGTCTCCCAAGCC